>JBBPML010000084.1:0-90210 GCA_038090275.1 Austroboletus novae-zelandiae | reverse complement strand
GGCTCACATATGGGATCTGGCAAAGCTTTGCTGTCCAGGCGCATTCCAGACACCAAATTGCGTTCAAAGAGCGATTTGATGTCAGTAGTGTTGTGGTGCGCAAATCTGCGATGCCACAGAGAGATGTTGAGGGGAATGGTGGTCGCTGGAGTAGCATACTCAGTTACAGCCTCGGTAGAGCCATCCAGAAAGGCTGCATTGTTGCTATTGATGGTGGCGATAAAAAGAGGTGGTCCAGGTGGCCTCGAAAATGACATGTGGGTCGAATTGATATTGACTGTGAATGATTTATGGCGAGTGAGGAAGAGAACTGCCAGGAGATTTGTCCACAGCTGTGGGACATGCAGGACATTGGTAAACTCAACTGCTCGACTGGGCTTTCCCTCAATCACTGGGTAGAATACAACAGATTCAACTCCAGCAGAGTACACCACAGTGTTGTCAGCTAGCTTGATGGGGACGCATTTGGGCACATAGTTGCGCAACCAGTGGCGATGTGGGGTCATATGGGAGGTCACTCCGGAGTCTGCATTCCAATCATGGTCTGCATCGAGCTGGAGGGGAGAGAATGGGTCCAAGGGGTCTCGAGATCGAAGAGCTGCGCTACTAGCGCATTCCAGAACATCATGGGGCATGATATCATCGCCAGGGACGAAAGGAACACGATAGGGACTAGTCGGGGCCGAGATATGAAGGTCCCGAATAGATTTCAGGTGATAATGATGAGATGTTGACATGATTATGCGATTATGCGATCAGAAGCACAGTAGAGCGAGAAGGAGCCGAGTACAGCAATGGAAAGCGAAGCGAAGCGATGGAGAGGCGAGGGATGGATGGTTCGAGTTGAAAATTTATCCAGAGACAAGTGGACTGAAGTAGCAGCAATCAGAGTGCGGGGCTCATAATCTGTTTATAGCTGGAACCACACAGCTGGAGTCCACTGTCAGAAACTATGTATTGAAGTGTAGTAATGTCGACATACCTGGAGTCCACTGTCAGAAACTGAAGAGCACTGACAGTGAAACTCCGACTACATAAAAGAGAGACGAAATATGTGTAAACAACCGAATGGGGAATAATGGTATGATAAGATGTAGTAAGTACTGTAAGTAGCAAACTGACTGTGAGTGCACAATCACCATGTCTAACAATTACTACTATGTTGTGTTTCACGCTGACTTTGAACTTGCCATTGCCATCTGTCATATTGATTGCCTTTTTCACATCATTTATCATTGCCTTGAGGCTCAGCTTCAGAATCTTCTCCTTCTTTGACTTGCTCTGGCCTGCTGCCGCCACGCTGGTGTCTTTCTCTGCTACAGCTTGTGAGTTGCTCACTTCACCCTTACCCACAGCCTGTTTTATTGCATGAGTAAGTTTTTCTCCCCCCAAAAATCACAGATGCTATAAAACCCATAGATGACATAGATTCTGTACCTGTCACTGCTGCCATTTTCTGTGCTTGGAGTTGCATAACCATACGAGCAATGTTGATGACTTGCTCTTGTTCAGCTTTTTCAGTGGCTAACTTCTCTTCTTCCAGGCATGTGTCATTGGCCTATTTCTCAGCCCTTGTGTAGCACAAAGCAGATCAATGCACTCATGGATGTGTGGGCTGCCACATTGCTTGATTCCAGAAAAGCACCTCCATTTACAGACATCTGCTTGGCACTATCAATGCCACTCCATTCACAGGTAAGAAGTATGTGTATTTATGGGTGCTTTGGACTCCACTAATAATACTGTATTCACAGGTGCAAAGTGGGAAAAACTGTCTGTAAGTATGCAGGTGATCAGTCCTCGATGTCAAATTGGCCACCATGGATGAACCAAACATTTGATGTTTGGTATTGCAATCCCCTTATGTGCATTCATCACATGCTTAAAAATCCAGAGTTCAAGGACATGTTTGACTATGTGTCTTACCAAGAATGCTCCACTGACAATAATGAACAACAATATCAAGATTTTATGTCTGGGGACTGGGCCTGGACACATGCAGTAAGTTCCCTTCCTCATTTGATGAGTGAACTACCAATCTTTTCAGGATAAAATAGCAGAAGATCTAGCCACCCACAGATCAACATTCATTCCTGTCATTCTCAGAAGCAATAAGATTACGATATTGGTAGCAACCAGAAATAACAAATACTATCCTCTTTACTTGTCCATTGGTAATGTTCACAACACTGTGCATCGTGCCCATCCAGATGCTGTAGTTATTATTGGCTTTTTGGCAATTCCAAAGAGTGGGGGGATGCTTTGTGGATTCTTAATGAGACTGACAGTTCTATCTAGCCATGAAAGAGCATGCCTCAGACACCAAGTTTCAGATGTTTCGCCACCAATTGTTTCACAACTCATTATCTTCAATATTTCAAAGTTTGAAGCTGGGCATGATGCAATCTGAAGTTATTTGTTATGAAGATGGACATTTCCGAAAGACTATATATGGTCTTGATCCTTACATTGTGGACTATGAAGAACAAGTCCTACTAACTGGTATTGTTTGCAGTTGGTGCTCACAGTTTGTAGGTAATTGATAAGGTCAAATTTTTGAAAGACTGTCTGACATGTTTACAGCTGTACTGCTATGCGGAGACAACTTGACACCAATGAAGATGCATTGGACTGTTGCCAATCATTAACAGAAACTCTGTTCAATAATATGACAGTCAAACAAATGTGGGACAAATTTGATATCGTTGCTGATCTTGTCGTAAGTAATTTGCTTTAAAGTGATGTTTGATTCGTAAATCTGTTTTTATCTAGCCATTCACTAATGACTTCCCTTGAGTGGACATTCACGAGCTGATTGTGCTGGACATTCTTCACCAACTCATCAAGGGGACATTGAAGGATCATTTGGTAGATTGGGTTGAAAAATATATTAACATGACAGTGAGGACAACACATGAAGCGGAGCATATAATGGATGATATTGATAGACAGTACCTTTTTTTTTTAATCTGAAATCAATTCATTGCCATCTGTTCTAGTATTGTAGCTGTGGCTCCTTTCAGTGGCCTGCACCACTTCCCTCAAGGCCAGGGATTCAAACAATGAACTGGGGATGACTTGAAAGCACTGATGAAGGTATATTTTGAACTATTGATACATTTTTTGACTAATGGAATAAAGGTTTACATTGTGGCAATTGAGGGACATGTTCCAGATGATATAGTCCATACCTTTCGTGCATTCCTTGAATTTTGCTATCTTGTCCATTGCAATGTCATCATGGAATCTACAATAGTGGACATCAATGATCCCATCTGACACTTCCATCTCTATCAGGAGATTTTCAAGACCACCAAAGTTGCTGCAATATTCTCTCTTCCCCATCGGCACTCGATCAAGCACTACCCGGATTTGATTTGACTTTTTGGTGCACCAAATGGTTTCTGTTCATTCATAACAGAAAACAAGCACATTGCTGCTGTGAAGAAACCATACTGACGGTCCAACAAACATAATGCTCTTGATCAAATGCTTGTTACTAACTTGTGTCTTGACAAGTTCATATTCAGTCATGCTGATTTCATCAGTCAGGGCATGCTTGATGGGACATGTCTCTCATCTGCGTTAAGTTTATTAGGTGTGTCTATTCAAAGTCATTACCACTGTTTTTTACCCTGCATCCAAGTGCAAATTGTCCTGCCAGATCAGAGCAATCCATCTAGTTCAGGCACACGTGGTACCATTTGTGTGCTGCCTTTGAATCAATCTGCAAGTGTTTCATTCGATAATGATGAAGGTATTATGGTCAATGGCCCTACAATGCTCACAGCCATGTCAAGCTTGCATGATGTCACTGTAAGTTTTTACATTGGCTTTTTGGAGCATCTTATTTTATTTTATTTTTTGTAGAATACAGCTGCTCCAAAACTATTTCTGCCCTGGCTGACAAGCTGGGAATTCTGGACCTCACAGTCCTCCTTCAGTATTTCTTATTCAAGCAGCTCTATCCCCAAGACTTGTGTGATGTACAATCCATCCCAACCTCTGAGCTCCCTTATTTTGATGAACACATCTTTGTGGTCAAGTCTGCCTTGTCACAACTTTATGCACCCAGTGACTTGAGTGAGACTGGTGGCATGCATGAGAAGCACATCCAAGCATGTCCAATGTGGAGGAACAATGGACCACGATATGATTCTGTATTCTTTGGGACAAATTCACATGGTGATGGAATGCATGGTTATGAAATCACATGCATTTTCACTTTTCTCTCATTCACTTTTAAGAGTATTACTTATCCTTGTGCAGTTGTGCAGTTGTGCAGTAGTTTGACAAAGTCAGTGATGAGCCTGATGAAGTCACCAGAATGTGGATCGTTTGTCCATCAAAGCTCCCCCATCATAAATCCAACTATGCCATTATTCACATGGACTCCATTTACCATGCCATACACCTTATCCCTGTCTGTGGGCCTCATTTCATTTCCCGTGAAATCAAATCATGTCATTTGTATGATGTTTTTAATGCATTCTACATTAACAAATTTGCAGACTATCACACTTTTGAGATTGCATATTAGTTACCTAGTGTGCTATGGTACTATATTATATGCATTTTATTGTACTTAGACTATTGGAAGCCCTTGGTTAACTTTTTACTCTTGGGAACTATACTTGTGCCACTTTTTCTGCTTTTTGCCCTTGAGAATTATACTTGTGCCACTTTTTCCACTTATGCCTCTTGTGCCTGGTATCCAAGAGTGCCAAGGCTGGCTAAGGCGCATGTCATTTTGCTGATGAACCACCTACTCATGATCTCACTGCTGAGGATGATGACACTGAGTCTCCTGGGATTCTTCATCCTGAGGGGGCCCCTGACTCTGATTATGAGCAGGATGAAGACCTCCCTACTCCTGTTGTTCACTCTGGGCCTCTATCTGATGCACCTGTAACTCCTTCTACAGAGTCATCTCCAGAACCGTCATCCAAGGCAGAAACAGTTGAGATTGCCATACCACCTAGCCCTGTTGGCATTGGAGCACACTTACCACACCAAAATTGCCAAGACCTCATGAATGTGAAAATTGAGCCCAGCTCAACTTGTCAAAGATTTTAATGACTCAGATGATGAAGAAGCTGATGTTGCACATTGTTTAAGCGCAAATAGTGCCCATCCAAGGTCATTCAATGATGCCATGACCAAAGACAATGTGGCTGAGTGGAGAGAAGCAGCTTTGGACAAATTAACCACTCATAGAACCAATGGGACTTGGAAACTTGTGCCTAGGCTTAAAAATTGACTAGTTATTGGTTCCAAGTGGGTGTTTACCAAGAAATATCATGCTGATGGCTCCTTTGATTGCTACAAGGGTTGTCTTGTTACATGAGAATTCTCATAGTGACTTGAATTTGAATACCTCAAGGTTTTCGCCCCCACAGTGCATTTGCCCACCCTTCAAGTCATTTTAGCTCTTGCAGCGATTTATGACCTCCATCTGTGGTCAGTGGACATCTCCAATGCATACCTCAATGGAGAAATGAACTGCGACATCTATATGGAGCAGTTGGAGGGATTTGCTGAGTGAGATCTGAAGGAAATGGTTTGTTTGCTCGAAAAGTCACATTATAGGACAAAGCAGGGCAGAAATCAATGGAATCACAAGATGCCCACCACTCTTGAGTCTATGGACTTTACTCAGACTTACTCAGATACAGCTGTATATGTCTACACTTGAGGTAATGTCCAGATAATTCTGCCTATCCTTGTAAACAACATGACCTTCGCTTCACAGTCTATTGATGCCATCAAAAGTGCTATTGAAGATCTGCACAAGCATTTCAAGCTATGCAATCTGGGGGCCATCACTGAGATCTTGGGCATCAAAATTAATCGTGATCACTCAAAGTCATTATCTCCCACTGACAGTACTGCATTGACATGCTGTCTCACTATCATATGGCTGATTGCAAGCCTGTTATGATGCCTATGGACCCAGGATTGTGCTTATCTTGTGAGTAATGCCCCAGGATGACAGAAAAGCACAATTTCATGCAAATGTCAACTTTGGAGATACAATTGGCTCATTACATTATCTTTCCTGCATAACTCAGCCTGATATTGCATTCATGGTAGGTTAGTTTGCTTCTTTCACTTTGAATCCTTGTGTAGCACATTGGAATGCTATTAAGCACCTCTTTTGCTACATTCAAGGCTCTCTATTCTCTATCCTTTGGCATCACACTTATTCCCCTGATCCATTGTCTTCCCAGCTCTTCTTGACTTACTCTGATGTGAACCATGGTGGTTGCAAGGACTCTGGATGGTCTACTAGTGCTTATGTTGTCAAAATCGGTACTGGAGTTGTTTTCTGGATGTCTAAGCGCCAACCCATTATTGCCCTGTCCATCACTGAGGCAGAATATGTCTCTGCTTGCAAGGCAGGCAAAGAGATCATCTGGATGTGCAAACTCCTAGGAGAACTTGGCTTCAAGGTAAAGACAGCTTTGACACTTCATATAGACAACCAGTCTGCTATACAGGTTGCCAAACACCCAGAGTGTTGGAATCAGGATTGAACCACAATGGCCTTGTAGCTCAGTGGTTAGAGCTGCTGGTGCATTTCCAGATGGTCTAGGATTCAATTCCCTGCAAGGTCACTCTTTACTTGAGTTGCATTTGATTTCCAACACAGAGCACCATAGGTGGATGAAGAGTCATGGTAACCAGCATACCCATTCCACCTCCATCTTTTCAACCTATCTCATATAAATCATCTACTCTTGATTCCACTGCTGATGAGGACAACTCTAAGGCTCCTGAAACTCTTCATCCTGGGGAGGCATCTAACTCTAATAATTAGCAGGATAAAAAACCCCATACTCCTATTCACCTTGAACTTCTTTTTCAGATTCATTTCCCAGAACCTTCATCAAAGGTTGAACCAGTTGAGATTGCCACCCCACCTAGTCCTGTTGGCACTGGAGCATGTCTATGACACAGAAATTGCCAAAGACCTCAAGATTGGTGGAAATTAAGTCCAGCCCAACTGGTTGAGGACTTGGACAACTCGGATGATGATAAAGTGGATATTGTGCAGTGTTTGAGCATGAATACCACCTATCCAAGGTATTTCAAGGATGCTATGAGTAGAGACAATATATTTCATTGGAGACAAGCAGCTTTGGATGAACTGGCTGCCCACATGACTAATGGGACTTGGAAGCTGGTACCTAGGCCTAAGGATCAACCTGTTATTAGTTCCAAGTGGGTCTCTACAAAGAAATATCATGCTGAGGCTTCTTTTGAGAACTACAAGATCTGATCACAAAAGGATACTCTTAGTAACCAGGATTTGAATACCTTGAGGTTTTTGCTTCAACAGTGCATTTGTCCACACTTTAAGTTATCCTAGCTCTTGCAGTGATTCATGATCTTCATCTATGATCCATTGACATATCTAATGCATATGCATACCTCAATGGTGAAATGGACTGTGATATCTATATGGAGCAGCCTAAGATTGCTGAAGAAGATCCTAAGAAAACAGTCTGTTTGCTACAAATGTTTCTATATGGGATGTAGAAGGGTAGGAGTCGGTGGAATTGCAAGATGTGCATCACTTTTGAGTCTGTGGGCTTTATACAGACTTACTCAGATGCAGCTGTCTATATATATATTCAAGGTAATGTCCAGATCATTCTACCTGTCTTTGTGAATGATGTCACCAACTCTAGACAGTCACAAGCCTTGAAAGCTATGTTGCTATCTATTAAAGACACATGTCTAGTGCATGTTCTCTATATATCACAGCATGCTTGTAGCATGTTGTTCATATATCTTATTGCCAAGCCAGCACGAGGCTAGCATCTATCCTTATCAGGGAAGATCCTATGCCCTTATCTGTAACCCTTGACAGGTTTATACCCTAGACCTCAAGGACAAGCCATAAGGATACATTATCTATGATGTCATGGGCTAGACCCCTGCCATCTATACCTTATATATCAAGACATGCATTTGACATGCATTCTATATCTATGCAACATGCCTAGTGAATGTATACCAAGAAAGTATAAGGCCAATAGAATATTGGTCACTTATCTTATTCACATGGACTTTTATCTAACCAATGGAAGATGTTCCCATTTATAGTAATGTATCATAACATATACAAATAATAGAATAGTGTATAAAGACCCAGGTCCTCAGAGCTGCACTCCAGCTTTGAGAACTTAGAGATTACCTAAGAAAGTCTTTGGTTTCCTCTTCTCAGCTCACTAGCAAAGTGCTAGAAGTCTGCAGCACTAGTGGGGCAAAGAGCTCAAGACTAGCTTTATCTTATTCAAGTCTTTCTACCTTAGTGGGAGATATACTCTGAAGCTTTGGTTACCTTGACAGAGCCCTAGCACAAAGGGTCTGATAATGATACTCTCTGGTAGAGTTCTTTTGGACTTTACTTTATTGTATAAGGAGTTGGAGAGTTGTTTCAGATATCTTCCCCTTGAGGTGCAGATTTGGTTGGGTGGAGGTGGAGGTTGGTGACTGCTAGGCTGTGGCAGCCTGTTTGTTTGCTGAGGTGTTGGCAGATGACATGTATCTGAGCATCAAACACCTTGATATTGGGCATGGTGAATTCTCTAGTGCAGGCAGTGGTGAAGAAAATCATTGTAAGGCATGCAAAGACTGCCACATTCAGTGGCTTGGATAGGGTAAGCAGGGCTCAGATTTGCGCAATGATGCCGATGGTGTAGAGCTCCTATAGTGGGTGTTTGAAGGATGGTGGGCTGAGAAATTTGGATGCTTTGATTAAAATAACAGTCTCCTGTTTATTTATGCACCACAGTAGGCTGTGAAGAGGGTGTCATGCTCTGATGCTACTGATGTAGTTGAAGATGGAGCTTGTGGCATATAGGCTGGCCATGGCTGCGATGAAGATGGAAATGAGGGTGGGGTCTGCAGGGGCATGCTGCTCTTCAAAGATCACTTTGGCATTGCAGAAGGAGTGGAAGGCCAGAAGGCCTGAGCTGTAGGTCTCCTTTGTGAATTCTGACCAAGCATGGGCCATGACATAAAAAACCCACTGTGTGTCCTGAGGCTCCAGAAGGGACATGGTATGGCAGGAAGAGATGGGTCACCACTTCGTGAGGTGTTCATGCACTGGGCATAATGGTTGTAACTGGGCATTGGATGGGATGGACATTGCACTTGGAAGCAAGGGGAGCTCATTGCTGCTGGGAACAGGCACTGTAGAAGGATGGGTGGTACTGGGAGTAGAGATCAGGGGCTTTTTTGCTGCTGCCACAGTTCAAGTGGGGCATAGGACGGTGGGGGTGTGTGGGAAGGAAGAGGAGTTGACAGGGTCACAGAGAAGGTCTTGGAGGTTGGGTGGGAAGGGGACTGGTGGAAGAAGCAGGTGTTTGGGGGGGTAAATTCCCCAGGAAATGGGGTTGGCTGGATTATCTTCACTGCAGATATATTGGACATGGAGAATGCATTGTGCAATGCCCAGAGTAGCAAAGATGCACTTGAAAGAGTTATTGGTTGACTTGTTGTGGCTTCACCCCTTGTACCAGCCATCGATAACACCCTGATTGTCTTCAAGAATCTGAAAATGAATTTTGATGGTGCCAGCACATGCAATTGCACTAATGAGGAGCTTGAGGCCAATGGCCTCTGCCCAGCTGATATCACAACTGCAAGGTGTCAGGCTCTTCAGTGGCTGTTGAGGAGGATGCCAATTCCAGTGGAAGAGCTGGCATCTGAGAAGGCATTGAGGTGGATAATGGGCAGAGGAAAGGGGATGCATGTAGCTTTTTCTTCAATCACTATTATGTCTTACTGTATCTGGCAGCCACTACTCTTACCTCAATGCTAACATCAGCAAATGGTTAGATGCACAACTTGAAGAGCATGATGGTGATAATGAGACCCTCAGCAAGGCCAAGTTACTCAGAGCAGCAAGCATGATGCAAGGCAGAGAAGGCCAAGCACAAAAGATGTGAAGAGAAGAAGATAAGGTGCTGGGCAGAGGTGATTGCCATGGAGCAATGCATGAAGAAGATATTGGAGATGATGAATGATGAGGAGGAGGTGACCATTGATGGGGCTGACAAGCAGACAGAAGGAACTGGAGCTAATATCCAGGCCAAAGGCTAAGGGCAAGGTCAGGGCAGTCTAGCTGGAGGTCCTTGTCCAGCACATGCCTGATGCCTACCTCCACTGCCTCCACATCAATATTGAGTGTGTTCTGGCAGCTGGAAAGAAGGTGATGCCTTGCATGATCTGTGTCACAATCAAAATGTGATGTGTGCAGCTGGAAAGTTTGGGAATGATGACAAGGTCAAAGTTGTTGAGGAGCTGGTGCTGAAGAAGTGTAAGTGTTACGATTCGCGTATACCCCTACTCTTTTCTCTTCACTCTTACCCTAGCTTCCCTACAGACATTGCTCTCGCTGTTCGAGTCCTGCCTGAGCCACTTTGTTATTCCCCTTCTTCCCTTATCATCGCTTACCTATTTAGCGTGACTCATCCGCAGTATCCGCAGTTGTATTGATACCGCTATCTCTGACTCACTTCCCTTCTTCGCGATTCCATCGCATTCTATAGTCGAGTCATCCTCTTCATGCTCCGCTTCATTCTCTCTTGACTCGCCTATATAAACCTCTCGATACCCTCGATGTATTCCCCAAGTTAGACCTACCCGAATCTACCTTGATCATCGACTCCTCTCGGGCCCTTTGGTCCCTGCCTTGCTACCAAGTAGGCACTCCCCTCGTCCCCCTCATCGTCGCTCCCCCATAGCGACTCCCTCGTCCCTGCATCACAACATACGTTGACCAGGTCAACAGCTCATGACATATCGTTGAGGCTGAGGATAGCGGATCGCCCGTCTATCAAACCCCTGCCACGTTAGCTGAATAGCGACGTTAACGTCCCCTCGCCCCTCGTCACTCGGGTCTACGCCTGAGCGTAACAGTAAGGCTGATACCAAGGCATTGAGGCTGAAGAAGAAGGCCCAGGGAAATAGACTGGAGGCAGGACTATTGGGGTAGTCTGAAAGGATGGGAGGAGTGCAGGAGCTGATAGAAGCAGTCTGAGTACTCACCAAAGCAGTGAGGGAGATGGTGATGGCACAGTGCCAGAGCTCCAGGAGAGCATCAGAGCAGACAGCTCTGCTAAAGGAGATGTCAGAGACAATGGAGATGATGGAAAATCAACAGCAAGAGTCAATTTCCATGCAATGAGAGAAGTGGGATTGAGAGGCTAAGAAGTTGGATGAGGATGAGGAGGAGCCTCCAGTGGCAGATGAGCTGGCGGTGGAAGCTGCAGAGGCAGCAGAGGAGGAGGAATCTGGCCAATAAAGGCCAGAGAAGGACTTGTACTCATAGTAGATATTTTTTTTGTCTTTTTTTTTTTCTATGTATAAAAGGAAATAAATAAGAAACAGAGATAAAAAAAAACAGTTGGTACATACTGTATCAGAGTAAATTAAGAAAAATGGAGAAACTAATAAGTAGAAGAAAATTGGGTTAGGAGATGTAAGGGCCAAGCTTATCTGGATACTGGAGATAGAAGTTGGTGATGAGTTTGGATGTGTGATCTAACTCTGTTGCTAACAACCAGGAAGTTTCTTCATTGGATCCTTCATAGCCTGACCATCAGACTAGATAGAGAATTTTACAGTGTTTTCACTGACAGTTCACTTTGGAGTTGAGGATCTTGGAGATCTCAAACTCTGATTTACCATTAACCAATGGAGGAAGAGGCTGAATGCAGTTGGGGATGGTATTTGGGACTGCAGGTTCTAACTGGGAAACATGGAAGACTAGATGAACAGACTTCATTGAGTCAGGGAGTTGAAGCATGAAGAAGAGGGAGCCAGCTTGAGCAATAACAGAATATGGACCTAAATTCTTTTTGAAGAGCTTTCTAGATGGGTGAGTTGAATTGAAGTATTTAGCTTTCACAAAAACCTGATCTCTGACTTTGAAGTCTGAAACAGGAGTTCACTTAGTGTTGGCTGGTCCTTGGTATTGCTTTTGAGTGGCAGCTATTTTCTCATGGAGGAATTGGTGGAGGGAATCAAGGTCTACCAAATATTCTCTGACATGGGTGAATATGAGATTGTGTTCAGGATAGACAGCAATGTTAGGGTGATAACCCTTGTTAGTAAAGAAAGGGAAGACACTGGTGATAGTATTTAGAGCATTATTGTAAAAGAACTCTGTGAGGGGCAGGAGTTCAGACCTATTGTCCTGTTGGTAGTTACAATAGATCTAGAGGTATTACTTCAGGGTCTGATTCATTCGCTCTATTTGTCCATTACCTTTGGGGTGATAGCTGGAGGTGAAATGGAGCTTGATATCCAATACTTTGCCTAGAGAACAGAAGAAGTGTGATACAAATTTGAAGTCTCTGTCAGAGGTGATCTAGAAGAGGATGTTATGCTTGGAGAACATGTGCAGGAGGAATAATTTGGCCAACTCTAGAGAGGTACATTGAGTGTGACTTGACCAGTGGCCCAGTCGATTTCTGGATTCTGTTCCCTGAGCCAGTTCATTTCAAGGATAACATTTTCTTTGCTGGTGGGGAGAATGTGGAATGACTGTCTTTTTGTAATGTTTCCTACATAGAAGGTGAGAGTGGTGTGATATCTGATATGACCAGCTTGGTTTGCTGTTCCATCAGCATTGATAGCTTGTATGGTCATCCTATTCTTTCCATGGAAAGGAAGTTCCTTCAAACAAAGCTGAGATTTATGAAAGATCTGATAGCTCTACAGTCGATCAAAGTTTCAGCAATAGTTCTCCTGGAGTTTTCAAGTGAAATAGAAATAAAGATTGATTTTGAATCACTTGATACTAATACAGAAGATAGAGAAGGGGGGCAGTGAGCCAATTCCTGTCCCCTTTTAAACCCCGAAAAGCCCATATTTTTAAATTTGACCTTGGCGATCATCTCTTCTTTCTCCTCTTTATCTTCAAAGCATTATTTTAACACCCAAAGCACATTTTTCTCATCTACCTCCTTCTTGCTTAGTTATTTGACATATTCATTGACTGGTCTGGGTTTGGTGTTGATGTTTTGGACCCTGGTAGGGTTTCTGGGTGGGCAAGAAGGATGTTTTCCATTGCAAGGGTGGTTCCTGATAGAACATCTGACTTTGTAACAGATGAAGCATCTATTCTCTCTGATATGATAAGCTCTTTCAACTGGGAAGAGCATGCAATGTCCTAAGGTAGTAGTTTGTACTGCATCTACTGTACATTCATGGCATCAGTATTTCTATGGTTTCCTCTGCTTGAGTATTGTCCTGTTGTTGAGCGAATATGGCAGCTTTGTTTGATCATTCAATTCAGGTCTTGGGTTCTTTCTTCATGCCAATGATCTGTTCAGTGAGATCTGAGTTTAAACTCTTCATGTAACACTCAATCAGGGCATTTTGATTGGTGATCTTGGCTTTGCTGGATAGGAGCTGGAAGTTGGTATTGTAGTGATTAAGAGCATTTAACACTTTTTCTTTCATAAAGATTTCATGAAGCTTTTGTTGTGAGTCCATAGTGCTTTCTTTATTGGTGAAGGCTTTTAAAAATTCCTTCTTGAACTCTGCCCAGATGGCTTTTTCTGGGGTGACAATTCCACTATCCAGTACTTCATATGCTGCCTCAGCATAGAGTTTGCTTGTTCCTTAGACATCCTGTTAAGGACAATGTAGATCTTTTTTACTTTGTTGTTGTACTTCTCTTTGTTCATAGTATAGTACACATCCATGGCTCTGAGCCAGTACTTGGCATGAAATGCTTCCTCAGAGAAGTCATCAGGAAGTCCGGCCTTGAGTTCAGACATATTGTTGAGAGAGGAAAGGGGTATGGTGGTTGGGACAGGGGTGATTTGTGGAGTAGAGTAAGGAGTTTCTCATCAAAGTGTATGCTTAGAGAGAGTTGGGGAGAAGCTTCCTGGAGGAGAAAAATGGGGTTGATTCTGTTGAAGGGTTTGACTGACAGATTCAAGTTGTTGGCTTTCTCTTGGATCAAGATTATTGGAATCCTCATTCTGTGGGTGTTCTCTGTATCCATATGATATGGTGGGCAGGTAGTGGGGGTACCATGCTGCATAATAGCAGAGGTATGAGGAGAGCTAAATCTTTTGTTACATGTGCATAACATTTGACCTCTTGAGAGTGATCTCAAAGGTGATACTAAGTCCTGCAGAATTTCCTAGAAGTCTCAGCAGAATCATCATGCTAGAGTAAGATCAAACACTGTAGTATTGCACAGATTTAGCTGGGGTACATGAGCTACATAAGGTGGATATTTAAGATGTACAGTAGCTAATGTAAAAGTATCACTAAGCATCAGCATATGGTGTAATACAATGGCCTATGGTGTAATCAAATGCAGGGAGGAATTGGAAATACAGGATCTGGAAAGGTGAATCAGAGAAGGGAATAAGGTCCATGATGAAAAAGGAAAAAGAAATAGAAGTGACTTTGTGAGCTTGCTGTCAGATCAGGAGTTTCAGTTTCATAGTGGCAAAATACTTGAGGTTTTTATGGTTGGTGACCACATCAACTGGAATACTGGAACCTTCCAAGTAGTGGAGCCAAGAGCAGAAAGCATTATGAATAGCTAGGAGCTCCTTGTCATAGATGTTGTAGTTCAGCTCAGAAGCAGTTATCATATGAAAGTAGTAAGTGACCAGACAGTGTTTATTGTCCAGACATTTGATGGAGAGACATTTGATGGAAAGAATGCTGGTGATAGTATAATTGAAAGCATCAGTTTCAATGATGATTGGAGTATCAGGAGCCCAGTAAGTGAGGATAGGAGCAGATGTGAAAGTGGTCTTGAGCACTTGAAAAGAGGAGTGATAGGCATTGGTGAATTGCCAGGGAACTCCCATGTGGGTGAGACAGGTAAGAAGAATGACAATGTCAGAGTAGTTATGCATGAGAAGCATTGATAGAAGTTAGCAAACCTGAGGAAAGACCGAATGTCCTTGACCTTCTGAGGCTACTGACTGGACCTTGTTCAGAGACATGGTAAAACCAGAGAGAGACATCTGGTAGCCCAGATACTTGGTAGAGTTTGTGTGGAACCCACATTTCTTGGGTTTGGTGTATAAGCCATGCTTTTGGAGATGATATAGAATCTTCTTAACATGTTCCTTGTGAAAAGCCATGTCTTCAAAGAAGATGAGGATATTGTCTAAGTAAACAATCATGCTAACATCTAATAAATCAGCAAAGACTGTATTAATAAACAACTGAGATACCATGGGGGCATTCATTAGACCAAATAGCATGACAAGCCACTTGTATGAAAAGTGGTCTTCCATTCATCACCATTAGTAATGCAGATCAGACAGTACACATACCAGAGGTCAATCTTGGAGTAAATCTTTGCACAGCTCAGAGCATCTAAAAGATTGAAGATGTGGGGAAGTGGGTAACAGTTTTTCTTTGTGATATTGCTCAGTCCTTGGAAGTTAATGCAAAGTCAGAGGGAGCCATCCTTCTTGCAAACAGAAAGGACTGGAGCAGCATGAGCAGAGGAGGAGGGGTGAATGAAGCCAATGGAAAGATATTCATCTAAGAAGACATGGAGCAATTTAAGCTCAGAGAAAGAGAAAAAGTAGGTGGTGCTGAGGGGAAGTAAGGTACCTTCCTCTAAATTGATCTTAAGATTTTATTTGCAGTTGTATCAGCCTTCTACTTGCTAAAGACATCAGAGAAATCAAGGTACTTCAGGGATACCCTGGAGAGATCTATCTTTTTAGGAGGTTGTGTAGCTGTGACACAAAGGTCACCTTCTTGGAGGTGAAGCTGTAAGCTAAATTAGACAGAACCTTGAAGGCAACAAGCCAACATGAATGTCAGAGCATTGATAAGCATAATTGACACAGTCTTCCAGTTTGAGAATTATGTGCCGGTCTGTGAAGAGTATGGTCTTCAGTTTCACACAGCTGAAGTGGCAGGCATTGCCTCTTTCCTTTCCCCAACATCACCTCTCCTGGTTAGTATCTCCCAGCCAGCATCCCTTTTCATCACTTTTCATCACATCCCAACCTTGTCACTCTTTTCAAACTGCCCTGGCAGATTTGCCCTTCTCTCCTTCAAATACCTCATCATGGCTAACCCCAATCTTGAGATACCTCCAGATTTTGAAGGCCATGTGGGAGGCCATCATGGTGGGCATGGAAATTGACCAAACTCAGGCTGCTGCACACCTGCAGGCAGCCTGAGATGAAGAGCATGCCCAGTGACTTACAGAGTGGGAGCTGCAGCAGCTCAAACAAGAAGAGCACTGCCAAGTCTAGAAGAAGAAGAACTGATGCCTCAGACAAGAAGCTGAGCAGCAGTGGCCCAAGAATCATTGCACAATACCCAGACCAGACCCCCTGGCTATGGTGGCCAGCAAGTCAAAGAAGACCAAAATGCCCGCACACAATGAGGACTGTCCCCTCCAAACATTCTCATCCCTTGTCCCTTCCAATACACTCTACAAAGCTCACCTCCTTTGAGTTCATAGAGCTGTGGTATTTTTCCCCCGATGGATGCCATGAAGCCTCAAGCCTCAGCAGATCCAACACCAATGACGCCTTCAGCATAGGCAGCTCTAAAGACATTCTCACCCTACACCTGGTCATGTCCATCAAAGCTTCCCAAAATGCCTGTGCAGACCACAAGCTAGCCATGGTGGACTTTCTATCCACCAGGAATATCTTCCTTGAGCATATCAGGCTGGCCACCTGGCACAAGAGCAACATCATTGCCTTAGGCACCTTTTTCTACCACATGAAAATCCACCCATGTAGATCCAACCACAACGGTGACCTTATAGTACTAACATATGCCTCTTGCATCTAACACCAATGGCATGACAAGCTCAAGCAAAATATCACCCCTTTCAACATTGTGACCATCAACATTGCATATAATGTAGACTCAGAAATGAGAGACTGTCCCACCTATCAGATCAGTCACCATGCTCTCTGTTCAGAACAAAAACTAATGCCCCTCCTCCCCTTACCTCCCTCTCCACATGTCCCATGCCATCTGCATCAATGTCACCACCAATTATGCTGTCCCAACCTGCCCCAACCCAATCCAACCCCACCCCAACCAGTCAGATGGCCTGACATTCCCTCCATCATATAATCTGTATTCCACAACCCAACCCAACTCAACCTACTCTACCTCAACCACATGATACTCTGATGCACCATTCACCATAATCATGCAAAACCATGCCAATGGCTATTCATCTCTCAACCTCGCATTCATCAGGCAACAGTGCAATATGGGTGCCCTGCGTCCTCCCTGCAATGAGCTCAGCCTGCTCACAGGCCCACCCAGCACCAATTAGCAGCCCTATTTGAGCAATGCTGAAACTCTTGCTCACAATCTCCCAGCTGGCGACCCCACCAACCACCATCCTCCCTGCTCCCACATCCCCCCTCTCCCCTCCCCTCAACATTCCTTTCAGACCACTGGGCACAACCAATCCCCAAGCAACTCTGCACTATCCACCAAATCTGCATGCCACATTTGCCTCAGCAGGCACCAGCACTGAGTCCATGAATGCAATTAGGCCACCACCTGGGACCATGCCCCAGCCCATGTGGGTCACACCCCTGAAAGCTGTTACAAGTGTCCTAACAGACACTTGCTGTGATGGCCTACTGGAGGAATGCCTCAGGATCATGTTTTCTGAGGACTACAAACCTGTTTATTCTGATTCCTTTTATTTCTTTTCCTCTGAAACTGACTTTTTCCTTCTGGGCAATTTCTTTCATGTACTGTCCCCTTTTGATGGCTCTTATTTAGACTTTTAACTGCATTGTACAGATACATTTTTCATCTCACTTATTTCATATTCCTCTTCTGTCATGGACCTAATCACCTCCTTTGATCCACTGTCTGGATCTAGTATTTCCTTATCCATCCCAGTATTTATTACATCACAGGCCATTGTATTATCTCATGGACTGCTCTTAGTAGTACTTTCACATCTGCTACAGTCCTACTTAAATACCTGCCTTATGCAGCCATTGTACTCAGCTAAATCTGTGCAATTATACACAGAGTTTGATCTCACTCCAGCATGACAGTTCCACTGAGACCCCTCTAGAATTTCTACAGGACTTTGTGTCACCTTCAAGGACACTCTGAGAAATCGAACATTGTGCATGTGTAATAAAAGCCACATCATGGATGGTGCTGGCAACTTCCTTTGCACCAACTGGCAGCAATCCACCAGCTGCTCCATTTCCCATAAGTCTACAAAGCATGAATGTTCTGGCTGCAGAAGCAGCAACCACAGAACTCAAGTGTGCCATCAAGCACAGAAGTGTGCAGGCACTCACTCCATATGCTCTTGACATGTGGGCTAAGGCTCTGTCCTGGCACAATCTGTTAATTAAATACCTGCACATACTCAATGGTTTGTGATTCAGCTTCACAGCAGATGCAACAACCTTGCCCCAGACCTTCACACCTCCCAACAACAAAACAATAAAAGATCATAAACTTATATTTGGTGACCTAATCATCAAAAAATTCACCAAAGGCAGATTCCTGGGCCCCTTCACCTGTGAAATGATTAAATCAGCCATAGGCTACTTTTAAACAGCCTCTCTTTCACTCGTACCAAAATCAGGCAAGCCAGACAGATACTGCCTTGAGCAAAATCTATCTTACCCACATGTACCTGTGCATAACATTCCCTCCATAAACTTGCTCACCAATCCAGACTCATTTCCTGCCTTGCACAGTACTTTTCCCATAGTCTCCTTACTATTATCCTTCCTTCCACCCAGTTCCCAGTGTATAATCAGAGATGTGGTTGAGGCATACTGCACTGTATCCATGCACCCAACCCAATGGCCATCACTCACTTTTAGAGTTGCAGACAACCTCTTTGCCATTGATACAGCCTTATGCTTTGGGTTCATATCCTCCACTGGCATCTATGGCAGCATTGATGGAGCTGGGGTAGATATCATGCATGTAGAGGGCATCAGGCCCATCCTCCAATAGGTAGACAACCACCTCTTCATCTGCATATCAGAGGACTCAATAGTGTCCAATAATTTAACTCACAAGCAAATTGCAGAATCCATCTCCCAACACAGAGGCTCAAGGATACTGGGTGGGCATACCTGGTATGCAGGAGCCACTCTACCTGACAACTCCACAGCTGAGTATGATGAGGACCACCAGCATCCAATTTGGGCCTTCTCAAACTCAGCCACAAACAGAGCAGCACAGGACCAAGGTTTTGCTTATGGCATACAGTATATCTACCACATATCCACACTTGGCATTTCATGGGAGGCATCAAAGGACATTCCCTTCTCCAGCATGCTCACCTTCATTGGACTGGTGTGGGACCTCGATAACTGCACAGTCAAGCTCACAGAAGCCAAGTGTCTCAAATATGTCCATGCTATCAATGCATGGTGGCAACAGTGCACACATAACCTCGAGGACATGCAGAAATTACATGGCAAACTTGTCCACATTTCCTTGATATTCCCAGAGGGCCAACCTTACAGTACCTCACCAACCTCAAGTTCATGCTCGGCATCTTCAGCAACATCTCTTTCAAGCCCAGAATATCACTGTGTGACATACCAAGTGACCTCCAATGGTGGCTAAGCAAGCTTGCCACTTCCCCCTCACTAGCCCCAAATCCCACAACTTATGTGCTAAAGTATTCCAGACTCTAATTCCACCACTTAGACTTTCTCCACCCTAATCATTTCCTCCCATCACACTTTCACATTTTACATATCACACTTCCAGACACATGATCTTTCACAGCCTTCAGGGATTTAGGCCTAAGAGGGGGATACTGTTGTACATTACCCTTATGATACATTCCTGTTCCTTTCCTATTAGTTAGACTCCATTCTGACATGCAGTGCTCAGAGTAAGGAGTACAGCTCTGGCTATGTGATTAACTGGCACTGCACTAGAACCTTGGATCTCCGTTCCTCGAAATCTTACCTTACTCTATTCGGACTTTATCTCTCTGTATATAAAC
This sequence comes from Austroboletus novae-zelandiae, assembly GCA_038090275.1. NCBI lineage: Eukaryota > Fungi > Basidiomycota > Agaricomycetes > Boletales > Boletaceae > Austroboletus > Austroboletus novae-zelandiae. The sequence goes on along the minus strand of JBBPML010000084.1, from coordinate 70,202 downwards.
TCCTGTACTCTGTCTTTGTACCTGTTATGTATGTGCAACATTTGACTTTTTGAGAGTGTCCTCAAAATCCTGTTATGCATGTGCAATGTCTGATCTCTCAAAGTGTCCTTGAAGGTGATACAAAGTCCTGTAGAAATCCCAGTGAATCTCAGTAGAACTGTCATGCTGGAGTAAGACCAAACACTGCATATAATTGCACAGATTTAGCTGGAGTACATGAGCCACATAGGGTGGGTATATAAGGTGTACAATTGCTAGTATGAAAGTATAATTAAGCATCAGCATATGGTGTAATACAATGGCCTTTATGATGTAAGCAAACACAGAGAGGAATAGGAAATACTAGATTCAGATGGTGGATCAAAGGAGGAGATAAGATCCATGATAAAGGAAAAATGAAATAAGTGAAATGAAGCTAACCATACTGGTATGGTTAGAGGTCTAAATAGGAGTCATCAAATGAAGATGAGATGAAAGGGAAAATACTAAATATGGATGAGTTCAGGTAAGAAGAGAGGGAGTAGAAAGACTCATTGCAGATGTCCTTGTAGTCCTGTGGGAATAGGATTCTTAAGCAATCCTCAGGTAAATTGATGCTACAAGTATTCATTGAGATACTTGTAACATTATCTCCATCTCTAGAATGAAGTTCCTCTTTATCATACAAAATCCCCATTTACAGAGTCTCTGTCATTGTAGATAATGTTGTCATTATTGTTCTCATTAGAATGGTGACAGTCAGCAAATAGATGACCTGGGTCTTCATAGGAGGAATTGCCAGGACAATCTCTTTGAATGTGACCTGGAGTGAAGTTGGAATAGAAAATTAAAGTGTCATTTTTTAGTCATTTCACCACAATTTGACCATATGTTGAATTGCACGAAATTCAGAGGTCATTTTTGCCACATTTTGAATCATGGGAAAATCAGGGTCCATTTTGGCACAATTAGACAACATGTCAAAATGTGGAAAAAACAGGGGTCATTTTGCACAATTTGACATATGGTCAAATTGTGGTGAAATCAGGGGTTATTTTTCCCATTTTGAATACATAATACAAAAAAACAGTTGCAGCTGGTCACAACCAGTTACAACCATTATGAGGATCAAAAAAAATTGGTTGAATGTGGTTTTAGTCCAGTCTTAACAAATTTCAGAAATAAAAAGACTGGTTGTGGTCCAGTTGCCTTTGAAATCAGGTAAAAAACTGGATTGGACCAAACTTTAAAACACTATATTTAATGGCATAGTTGAAGGATTTGGAGGGTGGTGATGTTCTATTTCTCTTGCAGTTGAGTTGAACTGCAATGGAGGTGCAGTGAAATAATCCCAGGATGAGTTGGAGGATGGGGGCTTCATCATATAGGGGGTGGAGTATAAGGAGGTGAAATAATCCTGGGCATTCCAGGATGGCCACAAGGAGGGTGTTTTGCTGAGGAATAGGGAGAAAATGGGGAGGCAATGGAGTTAGATAGCTGGTAGTTCATTGACAAAGTGCCCACTATTGAGGGGGAGTTTGGGTGAGGAGAGTATCTTAGATACTTCATGGTAGGAGCCAAGAAAATATTCTGAGGTCTGGATGGATGAGGACATTTGATGCTGGGGTTTAGAGGTTTCTTGATCATTTATAAGTCTCAAGGAGTTCCAGGGCATTGCCTAGATTAGTCTCTTTCTTCCAGGTGTTATCACCCAACCCATATCCTTTCCATCTGATCTGGAACTGCTTTTGACTGGTGTAAAATCAATAACTTAGCTGTATGGGTACAGCTAGGCTGTTGTGTGTGAATGCAAGGTGTTGGATTTGTCCCAAGGGGTTCCTAGTGGGTCTGAGGAGAAGTATTGAGTGAGGGGAATTGATGGGTGAACTGTCAGATGAGCCCAGGAGATGCGAAGCATATTTTGGATTTTTCAAGTGAAAAGTCAATTTCAGTTGCTCAGAAATGCTCAGAAAGTTATAGGTAGTTCGGAAAATATGATAGGTAGTAGGTAGCATGAAAGTAAGTTTCGAAAAAGTGCTCATTACATGATTTTTATAGTCCAGGAATGCTCAAGACTATGTAAATATGTAACTGAGCACTCAAAAGGTAAGTAAAAGGGTCTGGAATGGAAGGAAATGACTGCCAAGTGCAATCCGGAGCACGGGAAACTCGACCAGAGTGCAAGAGCCCCAGTCTGAAGCTTCGGCAAATGGGCCAAGTTGCAGGAATTTGGCTGGAGCACAGGAAATCTGTCCGGAGTATGCAAAACAAATCTGAAACTCATAGAGTGGTCCATGGGCAATGCATAAATGCCTCAGGTGATAATGGTGAGGAGGTGGGATATGGTGAAAAGCCCAGATATAAACCTAGAGCTATGCAGAGCTCTACACCAGTCTGTCCTCTATGGGCAATAATTTTATCAATTTCCCACTCCTCTTCTCTGACCATTAGTTCCAAGGGTGGTTTAATGAAGTTGGGGCCATGTTTCCATGTCTCAGAGTAAGATGAGAGTAGCCCTGCATGAAATATATTATGAATCTTCCATGTGGGTGGTAGGTGAAGTTGATAGGAGATAGGAGAGAGAACTTTCTCAATCTTGAATGGTTCTTCTCTCTTGGGGGCAAGCTTTCGGGTGGGGTATGAGGTTTTTAGATTGGTTGCCTCAAGTCATACCTTGTCCCCGACTTTCCAAGATGAGAATAATGATTTCTTTTGTCTTTCCATAAATATCCTGCTCTAATTATGAGCTGCTAATGTTTCCTTCTGGGCTTTTTCTAATTGAGTAAGTCTATTTTCCAGATTCAGAACAAAGGTCTTTCCGATTGGTGGGTAGGCTTGGTGTTGATATCCTAAGATTAGCTCAAACAGAGATTTCAGGGTGACTGAGTGGACTGTGGAGTTATGATGAAATTTGGCTAAAGGGAGAAGGGAAGACCATTGATCCAGCGATCCCTTACAGAAAATCTGGAGATAGGTCTCTAATTCTTGATTTAGTCATTCTGTCTCACCATCAATCTGTGGGTGGTAGATCAAGAACAATGCAACATCATATTGTAGGAGGCGAGCAAGTTCTTCAGTAAAGACTGAGGTGAATTGGTGGCCTCTATCTGAGATCACCCTGTCATGTAAGCCAAATTATTTGAAAACATGGTTGAAGAAAAGTTGAGCAATTCCTTGTGTGTCAATTGATTTTGAGCAAGGGCAGAAAATTACCCCCTTTGAAAAACCATCATCGACCATGACCATAACACAATCAAGACCATTGACTGATGACAGACTGGAGATGAGATCAACAGAGACCTGTTGAAAAGGATGAGTTGCAGTTAATACCAATAGAAAGAGTGGGGGGACAGTTGGGTGTGTATTGACCTTATTTGCTTGACAGGTTGCATATCCTGCAATGAATCATTGTAGGAAAGTGGACATTCCTGGTCACCAATAGTCTTTCTCTAAGGTTACAAAATAGTATAGCTCTTTGACCAAGTCTTGTTGTGCTTCCTCAGGGATGTAGAGTTGTCTTTGGAAGTGGAGTTCCTTGTGGGTGAAGGTCCAGTTGGTGGTCTTGATCCAGTGAAGTGAGGGAGTGTCTTCATACATCTTCTTGAGGGCCATGAGAATGAAGGAGTCTTTAGGAGTGGATTGCAATATTTTATCTGCCAAAGCAACATCCAGAATTCAACAGAACAAACAGGTCATCCAGTAGGAGGACAACATTAGTATTTTCCTCTTCTGTGGATACTTTGTCCTTTCTGGATAAAATATCTGCTGGTTTCATTTGGGTTCCTGGGACATGGGTGAAAGAAAGATCAAAGTCTTGGAGGAACATTTGCCATTGAGCATGGCATCTGGATAGTTTGTGGGGTGCTTAGAAATAGGTTAAATTTTTGTGATCTGCGAGGATCTGGACCACATGTCTTGCTCCAAGAAGGTGATGTCTCCAATCCTCTAATGCATGGATGGCTGCTAAAAATTCCCTGTCATATATGTTATAGTTTCTTTCTGAGCTGGAGAGAGTTCCTGATTGATAGGCACAGGGGTGCATATCTCCATTCTTATCCTTCTGCATAAAGACTCCTCCAGTAGCTGAAAGGGAGGCATCAGTTATGACAAAGTATGGGTGATCAAGGTTAGATTTCCAGAGTATAGGGGAAGAGGAAAAGATCTGTTTCATATCTTCAAATGCTTTCTGTTCCTTGTCATTCCAGGTCCAGGGATTTTCCTTGCAAGTTAGTTTGTTCAGAGGGTTTACCCTTTGGGCAAAGTCAGGTATAAACCTTCAGTAGAAGTTACAGAATCCTAGAAAGGATCTGACTGCTTTTACTGAGGTAGGGGGTTTTCATTCATCAATGGCTTTGAACGTGGTGGCATCCATTGCTAATTCTCCTGGTCTGATAGTTAAATCAAGATAGTTCATGGTAGAGGAGTCAAAGATGCATTTCTGCAGCTTGCATCTAAGTCCTAGACTTCTTAGCCATCTTTCCTGGTGTTCTCTATTATACTTGCCCATAGTGTTTCAAAGTTCAGTCCAGTCCAGTCTTTTTACCTCTTTCAGAGGCAACTAGACCAAGACTAGTCCTCTTATTTCTTACTTTTTGAGGCAACTGGATGAAGACTGGTGTGGACTAGTCTTTATCAGTTGCAACTGGTCTAGACTGGGTTTAAAATAACTATAATCATACCCATAATAGGTTTATCTGTGTATAAAGCTGTGCATACACTTAATATGCAGACAAGAAAGGTGGTTAATCATGTACAAATGACATGCAAATTGATCACTTAGGTTTATTTGAACTTTGGAGGTAACAATGGATGTATTATTCAATCATAGTGCATACATTACTAGTAATATTACTAAAAGCAGTTGCAACCAGTCCAGACAAGTCTTTTACCAGTTGTGTAGTTTTCCAAAAATTCCAGCAACTGGCAACTGGACTGCAGTTGCTAGTTGCCTGAATATGCAAATGGTCCAGTTCAAAATGGTTATAGCTCAGTTGGGTTGCGGTCTTTTTACCAGTCCAGCAACTGAACTTTGAAACACTACTTGCCCAGGGGATGAGGAAGTGCAGCCTCAAGTGCCCAGAGAACTGACTGCTACTATTTAGCTAGCAGAGTAAAGATCCTGCAGAGGGAGTCTCTGAGAAAGATGAAGGGTCAACAGAGGGGAAGGCTGATAAAGATTAGGCTCAGTAGAGGATGACTCAGGGATGAGATGAAGCTCAAGGACAAATGTTCAAAGGCTGGGCCTAAGATCGAGGAGGTCTAAGCTAGAGTTACATGAATGACTAAGCAAAGACTATATAGGAAAGCCCAAGTTGAGGGCCAGTATGAAAGAAGGTGTAGTTAGCAATGGAATATGATGGAAGGGCTGACTACAGTGAATGGCAAAGAAAGTCCATACTGTACATGAGTCAGAGATAAGATCAGATGAGTCACAGGTGAGTCACACTGGGTCTAGGGGAGTATTGACAATAAGAGTCAGATAACAAAGAGAGAAGAACATGTGATCAGGGTCATGTATCAAGGGATCACATGGTAAGGGTCTAGAGCAAAGGGTCATGTGCCAATGGGTCACATGAGTCAGAGCATCAATGAAATAGAGAGATAAAGAGAAAGTCCTAGACAAGAGTTGAACTGCTGGCTTGAGAAAGCACAGAGTCAGGTCAAAGGCAGGAAACCCTGTCAAAGGGAATCCTAGATGAAGGATAGGCATCAGGGAAGATGTCCTAGGTCTAGGGAGAGGCCATGCAACAGCATGGGCAAGCAAAGGTTGAGTATCAGGAGGGAATGAAGATTTGAGATGAAAATCAGGTGAAGACAGATATCTAGGAGAGCATCAGAGGGTTCAGAGCATCAAGGGGCAGGATCAGAGGAGGACAAGGTATCCAAGGACAAGGAATCAAAAGTGTTGACCAGGAGAGGACAAGAATTGGGAGTTGCCAGAGAGAGGTATTAATGAGGAGGATCAGAGAAGGGTAAGGGTCAGGTAATGAGGCTAAGAATTAGGTGAAGGTGGCTGATGAGATTTAGGAAAAAGATAGGGATTTACAGGCAAGTTGTAACATTCTTCATGGTCAGAAGAGTGTATTCCTAGGTTATCCATGTAAATGATTAGTTACTCTTTGATCAGATAGTTAACAAAGGCATCATTCATAAAGGCTTGAAAGGTAGCAGGCGAGTTTCACAAGTCAAAGAACATGACCATAGGTTCAAATAGGCCATAGGGGGTGATAAAGGCTAATTTCCATTGGTCTTTAGATATAATTTGGATGTTGTGATAGCTCCATTGGATGTCCATTTCAGTAAAAATGAATAAGTTTCCAATCTATTCCACAATGGACTGGATGTTTGGTAGTGAATAGGCATTCTTTACTGTGTGTTTATTGAAGTATCTGTAATCCTGACAGGGCGTTGGGAGGGTTTTCTTTGAATACAACCGAGTTTTCTTTGTATACTATACATCAGGGAGTTTCTTCTTTTCACAGTTTTTTGCCATCTCCAATTCAGTGGAGAGGGTAGTTTTCATGACATATTCAGTATCTATGTCATATTGGCTGCAATAGGCTGCATGGATCACTAGCTCTTGATTTTTGTGAAGTGTCATATTCTAGAAAATCACCAAATCCCCTCTAGTGATACACCTCCAGTATCTTCTGTTCTCTTCATTCAGTTTAATCTATTGTACATTACCCTTATAATACATTCTTGTTCTTGTTCTCTTAGTTAGATTCCATTACGACAGGCAGTGCTCAGGGTAAGGAGCACAGCTCTGGCTGTGTGACTAACCAGCACTACACCAGAACCTTGGAACCTCCATTGCTCCGAATCTCACCTTACTCTACATATTTAGACTTCTTCCCTCTGTATATAAACTCCTATACTATGTCATGATATCTCAGTTTGAATATTACATTAGTCTCCACATCTCCCATCTGTGCCATTGATCTTTCATTGGTGTTCTTGTGCTTGAGTCTTGATGACTCATTTCTAACCCTCTAACCCCTCGCTTTGACTTTTCCACAAATTAAGAACTCCATACTCAGATAAGGGTACACCACATAAGGTGAAGCCAAAGTCCTTGCCCTAGTATATCTCCAGCATTCCAGAGACAAGTACCCGGACCTCTGTGGAACTGGACTTAACATGGAGATAGCAGAGAAGATACCACCATTCATCCACTTCTTCTTCATTAAGGGATAGTCTGGGTTCCTGATGAGCCATATTGAGTGTGAACTTGGCCAGTAGTCTAGTCAATCTCAGAGTTGTTCCCTAAGCCAATTCATTCCAAGGATGACATTCTTTTTGCTTGAAAAAAGGAGATAAAATAACCATTTCTTTGTAACATTTCCCATATGGAAGATGAGGGTAGTGTGATATCTGATAAGGCCCACTTGATTTGCTGTTTCATCAGCACTAATGACTCATATGGGCTGTCCTATTCTTTCCATGGGAAGGGAGTTTCTTTGGGCAAAGTCAAGATTTATGAAAGATTCAGTGGCTCTGCAATTGATCAGGGCAGTGATTTTGGCAATGGTTCTTCTGGAGTTTTCAGGCAAAATAGGAATGAGGATTAATTTTAGATCACTTAATACTAACTAATACAGAAGATAGAGAAGGGGAACAGTGAGCCAATTCCTATTTCCTCCTTAAAAATCTGAGAAGCCCTTATTCTTCAATTTAACCTTGGTGATTGTTTCTTCTTCTTCTTCCTTATCTTTAAAGCATTCTTTCAATACCTGAAGTACCTCTTTCTTGTCTACCTCCTTCTTGCCTAGTTGTTTAACATATTTATCAACTGGTCCAGATTTGGTGTTGATGTTTTGGACCATGCTGGGGTGAGACCAAACACTGCATATAATTGCACAGATTTAGCTGGAGTACATGAGTTACATAGGGTGAGTATATAAGGTGTACAATTGCTGATGTGAAAGTATAATTAAGCATCAGCATATGATGTAATATAATGGCTTTTATGGTGTAAACAAACACAGAGAGGAATAGGAAATACTGGATCTGGACAGTGGATTAAAGGAGGAGATAAGGTCCATGATAAAAGAGAAAATGAAATAAGCAAAATGAAGTTAACTGTACTGGTACAGTTAGAAGTCTAAATAGAAGTCTTCAAATGAAGATGGGATGAAAGAGGAAATACTAAATATGGATGAGTCCAGGCAAGAAGGGAGGGAGTAGAAAGACTCATCACAGACATCCTCATAGTCCTGTCAGAATAGGATTCTTCTGAATTCTCTTATCTAAGTCTTGATAACTCACCTCTGACTCTTCAACTCTCTGACCCCCTACTTCAGTCCTCATGTAAATTAGTGATCTGGAACTCTGACAAGGGCATACCACATAAGATGAAGCTGAAGTCACTACCCCTATCCAATACCTCCAGCACTCTGGAGGCAAGTAACCAGACTCCTGTGGACTCTGATTTAACAGAGAAGCAGAAAAATGTTAAATATGGTAATTGCAAGTCACTCAAGTATGAACTAACTATACTACTGGCTACATTTTACTATATTTTACTACATCTAACTGCTTACTTACTACTTCAATAGTGGACTTGGTACACTTGAGTAGTATTTCTCTCTCAGTTGTTTGCACTTATTTTTTTTTTCTCTCATATAGTTGAAGTCCTACTATTAGTGCTTTTTAGTTTCTAATAGTGAACTCCAGGTATATTAACTTTATTGTACTTTACAGCTGTTTTCAAAAGTATATGGAAAGCAGATTTTGAAAAGTCATACCTTGGAGGCAGCCAGGCAAGGACTCCAGATGCAGCTAAGTGGAGGGATGTAATATACATGTACAGATTTTCTTTTACTTTGCTATACTACCATGTTCGACTCTGAGCAGCATTTCCCAGAGAAGCAATGTGCCCTCACTATTTACTCTATACTTAAGCAGTCTTCCAAGAGCTGAACAGCTGTCAGGAAGCAAAAGAAGTTTGTAAAGATTGAGGAAATGATTTTGCACTCAACTAGAACAACTATGTTGAATTCATGGAGAGTATTCTGAAGAAGTACAGAAAAACTCAGTACAAGATCAGCAGCAAGCAATGGTTCTCATTCAAGTTCACTGCTGCAAAGAGGTGTGGCTGATTTTTTTTCTGAAATTCTTTGAGATTTTATTTTTTTAGCCAGCATGCAAGTGATGTGATGGATGTAGACAATGAGTGTCATATCCTGACCCTAACCCTCACCTCTGACCCTCCAGTCACTCCTCTGGAACTCCCTTCATGAACTCTGGTGCATTCTTGTGCATCTTGTCTCCTGTTCCTCTGTTCCTATTTTCCTCCTTCTCCAATCTATGTATACTAGCTACTTACGTTACTTCTTGTATTATGTATGTGCAACGTTCAATCTCTCAGAGTGTCTTCAAAGGCAACATGAAGTCCTGTAGAAGTCTGGGTGGAGTTTCAGCAGAACCATCATGCTGGAGTAAGATCAAACACTGTGTATAATTGTACAGATTTAGCTGAGTACAAATAGCCACATAAGGCCAGTATATAAGTGGTACTGTAGCATATGTGAAAGTACTACTAATCTGCAGTCTATGAAGTAATACAATGGCCTATGGTGCAAGCAAGATCAGAATATAAAGGGGAGTACTAGATCTGGACAGTGGATTGAAGAAGGTGATAAGGTCTATTATGAAAGAGGAAAATGAAATAAGCAAAATGAGAATAACCATACCAATGCGGTTAGAAGTCTAAATAGGAACCATCAAATGAGGACAGTTCATAAGGGAAAATGCCCAGAAGGGGTGAGTCTGAAGAAAAGGGGAAGGAGTAAAACGAGTCATTATACAAGGGTTCATAGTCATCAGAGAACAGGATCCTGAGACACTCCTCTGGTAGGCCACTGTGGCAAGCATCCGTTAGGACACTTGTAACATTACCCTTGTTTCTAGAAAGAAGTTCCTCTTCTTTATATAAAGTTCCTGTTAGCAGAGTCTCTATCATTGTAGATGACGTTGTCATCATTGTTTTTGTCAGAGTGATGGCAGTTGGTGAATAAATGTCCTGGGTCTCCACAGGAGGAACATCTGTTGCCAGGACAGTCTCTTTGAATATGACCCGGGGCAAAGTTGAAACAGAAAGGACACTGATAAGCAGGGCAGTTGGGTCAGAGGTGAGTCCTAGCTCCACACTCATAACATGCCAATCTGAGGTTGTGTTTGAGATGGGGATGGGGGAATGAAGGGGTCTTGGGTGGGGAGATCAGAATCAGCCTTTGAGGTCCCAAAGAGGAGGGGGAGCAGACTTTGAAGATAACTTGTCATGTCTTTTTCACCTTTTTATGGGGAGGCTGGGGAGTTTGGGGAGGAGGGCTTTCATTGCATTCCAGGATACCTTGGGGGTTCTCTTCTCGAATGGTTTGAGAGATGGCAGCAATGGCCATGTCCTCTGCAACCTGTAGTACTTTCCTCCTGACTTTCTGCTCAGCCACTGCAATTCTGCCATGGATTGGTCCATTTGTTCCAATAAGAGGGGGATTGCAGACCATCCTGGTCCCACCAAGCTATTCAATAAGTGGTCTGTTGCTGGGGGAACCAGAGGATTCGTCAAAGATGGTGGTATGGTAGTATTCATTAGCCTAAGGGGCAGTGAGGAACAGAAGGACTGGGCAGAGATAGGGGGCAAGGGAGGGACAAGGAAAGGTATTGATGATCCAGAGAATTCCCACATCACAGAGGAGTTGGAGGGCCTGAGCCCTGGATTTCATGAAGGCATGTTCAATGGTGTAATCAAAGGATTCGGAGGGTGGTGATGTTCTGTTTCTTTCGCAGTTGAGTCAAACTGTGATGGAGGTGCAGTGGAATAATCCGAGGATGGGATGGAGGATGGGGGCTTCGTCATACAGGGGGTGAGACATGAGAAGGTGGAATAGCCCTGGGCATTCCAGGATGGCCACAAGAAGAGTGTTATATTGGGGGATGGGGAGTCAGTGGAGTTGGATAGCTGGTAGTTCAGGGACAAAGTGCCCACTGTTGAGAGGGAGTTCAGGTAAGGGGAATATCTTAGGTACTTCATGGTAAGATCTGAGAAAGTGTTCAGAGGCTTGGATGGAGGAGGACATTGTGATGATATTAAAGATTTCTGAAATGTTTATAACTCTCAATGAGTTCCAGGGCATTGCTGTTAAGTCTGGTTCCACAGAGGTTCAGGTACTTATCTCTGGAACACTAGAGGTATACTTGATCAAGGACTTTGGCTTCACCTTATGTGGTGTGCCCCTATCTGAGTCTGGAGTCCTTAATTTGCATGAGGGTCGGAGGCAAGTCATCAAGACTCAGGCATGAGAATGCTAATGAGAGATCAATGGTGAAAGGAGGAAAGTGTGGAGACTAAGATGATATTCAAACTGAGGTATACTGACACAGTACAGAAGTTTATATATGGAGGAAAGAAGTCCAAATAGAGTAAGGTAAGATTTGGAGGACAGAGGTACCGAAGTTTTGATGCAGTGCCAGTTAGTTGCACAGCCAGAGCTGTGCTCCTTACCCTAAGCAGTGCATGTTGGAATGGAGTCTAACTAAGAGGAGAAGAACAGAAATGTATTGTAAGGTTTAATGTACAACAGACAAAAGAGAATAGGGACAGAATATACTGGAGGTCCGGAAGTATATCACCAGAGAGGATACGACCAGAGGATTGGAGGAGACTTGGTGATTTTCTGGGATATGACAGTATCCCCCTCTTAGGCCTGAACCCCTGAAGGCTGTGGAAAATCACGTGTCTGGATGTGTGATGTGTGAAATGTGAAAGTGTGACAGGAGGAAATAGTCGGGGTGGAAAAGGTCTAAGTGGCAGGATCAGAGTCCGGAATACTTTAGCATATAAGCCATGAGATCCCATGTGGCTTTTTCTTCATCCACTACCATGTCTTACCCAGTGACCACCATCTTTACTCTTGACACTGACATCAGCAAATGGTTGGATGTGCAGCTCGAAGGGCATGATGGCAACAACAAGACCCTCAGTGAGGCCAAGTACTCAGAGCATCGCCAAAGGGTGCATGAGAAGAAGCAGCATGAGGCAGAGGAGAGAGAGCAGCATGAGGCTGAGGAGTGTGCCCGGAGGGAGGAGTGTTACGATCGTATATTTTCAGTCCTCCTTGACGCTGGTTCGAACTCTCAACCAGATGCTTATAGTATCTTATTCCCACACCAAGGTGGACTTGACTTGCTAAAAGCTCGTCTTGCTTATATATCACGTGACTGCTTACAAAGCAGCCTAGACTCTTGTCACGAGCACCACGGCACATGACATCACATGAAAGGGCTAGACCCTTATCTTCTTATCTATGACCTCACACCTCATGCCCTATGTCTAGACTCAACCTATGCTCGTCGACCTATGGCACATCTACCTCTTATCTTACCCTATGGTGTATGTCTCTCTTATCCTCACGGACTACTCCCCTTATAGTATTTACCATCACATGTACATACAATGTATTTGCCTATATAAGTCTTCGAGTCTCAGAGCTGCCACCCCAGCTTTGAAGACTTGGAGATTTCCTCTTCTCGTCTTACATTCCTCTATAGGTTGAAGTGGCCATTTGTGTTCATCTTTATTATGCTATGCTTTAGAGTGTTTCAAGGAGGAGGAGCGAGTGTGGCATGAGGTGGAGGAGGCTGAGCACAAGAGGTGCAAAGAGGAGAAGGTGAGGTACTGGGCAGAGGAGATCGCCATGGAGCAACATGCAAAGAAGGCATCGGAGATAGTAGATGAGGAGGTAGAGGTAACCAATGACACAGCTGACAAGCAGATAGGAGGAACCAGAGCTGATGCCTAGGCTGAAGGCTAAGGGCAAGGCCAGGGCAGTCCAGCCGGAGGACCTGGTCCAGCACGCACTGGACACCTGTCTCTGCTACTGACACATCAACATTGAATGCATTCTGGTGGCGGGGAAGAAGGTGATGTCTTGTGTGACCTGCGTTGCAATCAAGATGCAATGTGTGTGGCTGGGAAGTTCTGTTGGGGATGATGACGAGGTCAAGGTTGTTGAGGGATCAGTGCTGAAGAAGTGCAAGGCCGATACCAAGGCAACAAGGCCGAAGAAGAAGGCCTGGGGACATGGGCTGGGTGAAAGCGGTCTGTGTGCTCGCTGAAGTGGTAAGGGAAATGGCAATGACACAGCGCCAAAACTCCAGGAGAGTGTTGGAGCAGACGGCTCTGCTGAAGGAGATGGTGGAGACAATAGACACAATGGCGGTGAATCAACAAGATTTGATTGCCATGCGATGGGAGAAAATGGATTGGGAGATGGAAGAGTGGGATAAAGAAGAGGATGAGGAAGAACCTCTGGTAGCAGATGAGTTGCCAGAGCTGCCAGAGGAAGTTGCAGAGGCAGCAGAGGAGGAAGAAACTGGCCAATAAGGCTGGAGACAAACTTGTACTGTAGTTTTTCTTTTTCTTTTTCTTAGATTTTTTTCTTTTGTTTTTTTCTTTCTTCTACTATATAATAAAAGGAAATGAATTGGAGGAAATCAGAGAGGAGTTAAGGAAACAGAGATAAAAGAAAACATAGGTACATATAAGAGTGAACTTAAAGAAAACAGGAGAGACTAGTAAGTAAAGAGGATCAGATCAGGAGATGTGAGGTCTGGGCTTATCTGGATACTGGAGATGGAAGTTGGCAACAAGTTCAGATGTGTGATCTAACTCTGTTGCCAGCAACCAAGAAGTTTCTTTGTTGATACCTTCATAACCAGACCACCAGACTAAATACAGGATTTTGCAATGTTTTCTTCAGTGGTCCACTTTGGAGTTGAGGATTTTGGAGATCTCGAACTCGGGTTCACCATCAACCTCGACTGGAGGTGGAGGAGATTGTATGCAGTTGGGGATGGTGTTTGGAACCACAGGTTCTAACTGGGAGACATGGAAGACCGGGTGAACAGACTTCATTGAGTTGGAGAGTCAGAGCGTGAAGGAAAGGGAGCCAGCTTGAGCAATAACAGGGTATGGACCTAAATTCTTCTCAGAGAGCTTTTTAGATGAGCAAGTTGAATTAAAGTATTTAGCTTTCACAAAAACCTGGTCTCTGATTTTGAAATCCAGAGCAGGAGTGCGCTTAGTGTCAGCTGGTCCTTGGTATCACTTTTGAGCTGCAGCTATTTCCTCATGGAGGAATTGGTGGAGGGAATTGAGGTCTATCAAATATTCTCTGCCTCTGGCAGAGGTGAGATCACACTCAGGATGAACAGCAATGTTGAGGTAGTAACCCTTGTTGGCAAAGAAAAGAGAAACACCAGTGGTAGCATTCGGAGTGTTATTGTAGGAGAACTCTGTGAGGAGCAGGAGTTTGGACCAGTTGTCCTATTGGTAGTTACAATAGATCCGGAGGTATTGCTCCAGGGTCTGGTTCATTTGCTCAGTTTGTCCATCACCTTTGAGGTGATAACCACAGGTGAAATGGAGTTTGATGTCCAATGCTTTGCCTAGAGAATGGAAGAAATGTGATATGAATTCAGAGCCTCTATTCGATGTGATATGAAAGGGAATGCCGTGCTTGGAGAACACGTGCAGGAGGAATAGTTTGGCCAACTCTGGAGATGTGACCTTGTCATCAGTCGGGATGAAGATGCACTATTTGGAGAGACAATCCACGACAACGAGGATGGCTGTGTAACTGGAGGAGGCTGGGAGTTGTTTGATGAAATCCATGGAGATGGAGTTCCATGGTTTCTCGGAGATGGGGAGTTGTTTAAGTAGCCCATAAGGCTTGTGTCTTGGAACTTTCACATGGGAGCAGGCTGTACAGGAGGAGACATATTCTTTGACAAATGTCCAGATTCCTGGCCAGGTGTATTTGTGGCAAATTAGTTCAAAGGTGTGATTTTGGCCAAAATGGCCAGAGATGGGGTGATCATGTTTGAACCGGAGAACTCAGAGGCGAAGGTTGTCGATGTCCAGCATGTACATGTGGTCATTGAGACGAAGGTAACCATCGGAGTCTACAGTCCAGCAAGAGTCAGTGGTAGAGTCGGAAGAGGACATATAAAATGTGGTGAGGAAATCAGAGGGAAGACTGGATAGGATATCACTGTGGAGCTTCTCAAGTTCAAAGAGCGTGCTAGCCTGGAGGATGTGAGGCAGGTAAGGGAAATGACTATGTTGAAGTAGTTGTAAATAAAACGCCGGTAGAAGTTGGCGAAGTCTAAAAATAACTGGACATCCTTGACCTTCCAGGGTTTGGGCCAATCGAGGATCAACTGGACCTTGTCTGGAGGCATAGTAAGGCCGGAGGGGGATATCTGGTAACCGAGGTACTTGGTGGAGTCAGTATGAAACTCACATTTTTTGGGTTTGATATAAAGGCCATGCTTCCAGAGGCATCGGAGAACTTCCTTGACATGCTCCTTGTGGGAGGCCATGTCTTCGGAGAAGATGAGGATGTCGTCGAGGTAGACAATGATGCTAACATTGAGTAGATCAGCAAAAATGGTATTGATGAACTGCTGGAATGCCACTGGGGCGTTCATGAGACCAAATGGCATAACAAGTCATTCATAGGATCCATACCACGTTCAGAAGGCAGTCTTCCAGTTCAGTCCTCTGCAGTCAATGCAAAGATGGAGTGAACCATCCTTCTTGCGGACGAAAAAGACCAGAGCTGCATGGGTGGAAGAAAA
This sequence comes from Austroboletus novae-zelandiae, assembly GCA_038090275.1. Lineage (NCBI taxonomy): Eukaryota > Fungi > Basidiomycota > Agaricomycetes > Boletales > Boletaceae > Austroboletus > Austroboletus novae-zelandiae. The sequence continues at coordinate 54,578 of JBBPML010000084.1, read as the reverse complement.
AGGTTGGATGAATCTGATGGAAAGGTGTTCGTCTAGGAAGGCATGGAGGGACTGAAGCTCAGAGGGTAAAAGGGAGTAGGTGGTGCTGAGGGGAGGTGAGGTACCTTCTTCTAAATTGATTTTAAGATTGTGTTCATGATGAGGGGGGAGTGTGTCGGCCTGTTGTTTGCTGAACACATCGAAGAAGTCATGGTACTCCAGAGGAACTCTAGAGAGGTCGATCTTTTCAGAAGGTTGGGTAGCTGCAGCTTGGAGGTCACCTTCTCAGGGGCGAATTTGCATACTGAATTGTACTGAGACTTAAAGGCAGCATGTCAATGTAAATGCCAGAGCATTGATAAGCGCGATGGGAGAAGCCTTTTGCTCGGAGAAATGCAGTGTATTGGTGGAGGAAGCAATCAGAGGCCATGGAACCTCAGGTGCCAGGGGTGACCTTGGAGGGACCGGACTGGACTGCTGAGTAGGGTAGAAAGAGATACTGCTCACGACCCAGTCAATCAATGAATTGAAGCAGGTGAGCCAGTTGTGTCCAAGGACTAAGGAGCAGGAACCATCTAGTGGAGTGACATAAAATGTCATCAGGGTGATATTACCAGTTGGAAATAGTACAGAGAGGTCGAGAGCTTGGGTGATGGTGGAATTTGACATGCCATTGAAGAGTTGGAGAAGGAGTGGGGGTATCATATAGGTGGATAGTTTATGTTTATTGACAAATGATGTATCTATAAAACAATCTGAAGATCTGGAGTCTATAAGCGCAGAGAAAGGAGCGATGTCATAAGCAACTAAAGAAACTGAAGGCATAAGCGATCAGGGGTCTGAGAGAGTGGACACGTTGAGGTGGATCTCCTTGGGTGCACATATGGTGTTAACACGACCATCTGGCTGTGCGGAACATTGGAGATCACACCCAGAGCTACAGGAAGCAGGAGTGGCGGTGGCGGTTTTGTCTTTTGTGTGATTGTTCTTTGAACTGCCAGATTTGCTGTCAGAGAACATCTTAGTGTCAGAGAAGGGCTTCTGAGAGCCGGAGTTCTTCTGTTGGTGTGAAATCTCTGATTTTCGTTCCCAATATCACACATCAATAGACTGCGTGAAATGGCAAAGGGTGGCAAGCATGGGTGGCTTACCGACGCAGGAGATCTTGTTCTTGATCTGGTCTGAGAGGCCATTATAGAAGTGATGCCAGAGTGTACTCTCTTCATAGCCTCAGATCTGCGAAGCAATCTGGTTGAACTTGAAAATGTATTTGTTGATATATTGTGTATCCTTCATGCTGAGATTATTGAGCTGGTGCTTGGCATCTCCGACAGGGTTGTGGGGCCTGAAGTTGTCCTTCAACTTAATGATGAAGTCCCTGTAATTATCCATCCAATTTGGATGGAGTGTGAGGTCTCTGATATCGAGGAGATCGGGCTCGAATCATTCCAAGGCCATTCCTTTGAGGTATGACTGCACAAAGGTAACTTTGGCGTGGTCAGTCTGGAAAGCCCTAGGCCAGTCCTGGAAATTAAGTTCACACTGAACTAAAAAGGTCTGGAGCTTGCAAAGCTCTGTTCCATCAATCCTGTCAAATTGATCTGGTTCTTGGACCTTGGTGCATTGATTGCCAGTGTCATTAGGGTGACAATTGACGTGAGACAAGTCCCTGATTGCATCAGCCAGATTGGCAAATACGTTTTCGGGGTTGACTCCTTTGTTTCCCTGATTGTCTTCATCATCACTATCACTGGGGTCGTTGCCTGAATCTCCTCCGGGGCCTGGAGGGTCTCTGGGGAAGTTGCACTCTCTATTGTCATGGTGATTATCATGGTTGTCAGAGGTATTGTCATCCCATTTGTCATCAGGACCATCATTGTGATCTGGTATTGAATGTGGGAGTGGTGTTTCATAACCTCTGGGAAATGCTCTTTCCATGGTGTTGTCGTGCTTGGAGTATTCTTCAATATGCACGCTGAGTACTGGGGAACATGTGTGAGAAGCTGATTGGAGTGGTCGACAAGCGGAGAAGCTCCGGAAAGGTTCTACTGGATCGGGGTTGCAATGAGAGCTGGTAAATATGGAAAATGGGTTTGGCAGAATAGCCTGTTCTTGTTCTCGGGTTCTCCGAGAGTGAGTGCGGGTGTTCATGACATGCATAGCCATTTGCAATTGTTGGAAGATGGTGTAAAAAGGGATATAGTAAGATGGGACTTGTAACAAGTATGAGTTCAAATATACTATTAAGTCCGGTTCCACGGAGGTCTGGGTACTTATCTCCGGAATGCTGGAGGTGTACTTGGTCAAGGACTTTAGCTTCACCTTATGTGGTGTGCCCTTATCCAAGTCTGGAGTCCTTAATTTGTGTGAGGGTCAGAGCAAGGGGTCAGAGGGTCAGAGGGTGGAAGGCGAGTCATCAAGACTCAGGCATGAGAATGCTAATGAGAGATCAATGGTGGAAGGAGGAAAGTGTGAAGACTAAGATGATATTCAAACTGAGGTATACTGACACAGTACAGAAGTTTATATATGGAGGAAAGAAGTCTGAATAGAGTAGGGTAAGATTTGGAGGATGAAGGTACCAAAGTTCTGGTGCAGTGCCAGTTAGTTGCACAGCCAGAGCTGTGCTCCTTACCCTGAGCACTGCATGTCAGAATGGAGTCTAACTAAGAGGAGAAGAACAGGAATGTATTGTTAGGTTTAACGTACAACAGACAAAAGGGAATAGGGACGGGATATACCAGAGGTCTGGAAGTATATTACCAAAGGGAATATGACCGGTGGGGACTTGATGAAAATCTGGAATATGACAATTGCCCAGATTAGATTAGATTCTTTTTCTCAGGTGTCATTGCCTGAGCCATACCCTTTCCATCTGATCTGGAACTATTTTTGGCCAGTCCACCCTCTATAGGCGATGATTTTATCAAATTTCCACTCCTCTTCTTCATTCACAAGTTCCGAGGGTGATTTGACAAAGTTGGGACCATGTTCTCACATTTCAGAGTAAGGGGAAAGTAGTCTGGCATGGAATACATTGTGGATCTTCCAGGGTAGGCAAAGTTGGTAGAAGATAGGAGAGAGCACTTTCTCGATCTGGAATGGTCCTTCACTCTTGGAGACAAGTTTTCTGATAGAGTAGGAGATCTTCAGGTTGGTTGCTTCTAGCTATACCTTGTCCCCTATTTTCCAGGGTGAGAATGAGGACTTCTTTCATCTCTCCCTAATCATCCTGCTCTGATCATGGGCTGTCAAAGCTTCTTTTTGTGCTTCTTCTAATTAGGAGAGTCTATTTTCTAATTCAGGAATGAAAGTCTTTCCGATTGGTGGGTGGGCTCAGAGTTGATAGCCTAATATTAACTCAAATGGAGATTTCCAAGTTACTGAATGGATGGCAGCATTATAATGAAATTTGGCCAGAGGAAGTAATGATGCCCATTGATCTGGTGATCCATTGCAGAAGATCTGAAGATAGGTTTCCAATTCCTGATTCATCTGTTCTATTTCACCATCAGTTTAAGGATGATATGCCGAAGATAGGGCAACATCATATTGCAAGAGGCAAGGCGAATTGAGGGCCTCTGTCCAAGATGACTCTATCATGTAAACTGAAATGTTTGAACACATGATTGAAAAAGAGTTGGACAATGCCCATTGCATCAATGTATTTCAAACAAGAGCAGAAAATTACCCCCTTCGAAAGACCAAGATTGACCACAATCATAACACAATCAAGACTATTTACCGGTGGAAGACCAGAGATAAGATCAACAGAGGGGTGGGTTGTGGTGGACACAAGTGGAGAAAGTGGGGGAACAGTGGGATGGGTGTTGACCTTATTTGCTTGACAGGTGGCACATCCTGTGATAAATTGTCATAGGAAAGTGGACATTTCTGGCCACCAGTAGTCTTTTTCCATTTCTGGAAGGATTCTGAAGTGTCCCATGGTGTAGTTCTTGAATCAAATTCTGTTGTGCTTCCTCAGAGATATAGAGTCATCCTTGGAAGTGATGTTCTTTGTTGGTAAATGTCCAGTCAGACATCTTGGTTCTGAGGAGTGGGGGAGTGTCTTCATATATCTTCTTGAGTGCTGTGAGGACAAAGGGGTCTTCAGGAATAGATTGGGAGATTTTGTCCACTAAAGCAATAGGATCACTTTAAGATCACATTCAACAAAGACAACAAGTTTGATATGATAAGTAGCAACAATACAAACACATAACCCAATTGTAACATGAACATGACAATAGCACAGCATTTCACTACATGACATAACCTAATGCTTTAAAGTACACTTTTACCTTATTCAGAGTAATACATTGATATGTGCAGGCAATTGTGGTCATTGAGAAGTCATTTGAATGACATCAAAACTATGCCTCAATAGATGAGAATGCTTGCTCAATAGGACTGTAATCTGGGGAGTACAGAGAAAGGAAAATAAGCTTGCAAACTAATATCTGACTGTTAGTATATATGATGAAACAACTCAAAAGCATGAGACTTAGGAAGAGTTGCACTCATCGTGCTATGGAAAGTCTGTAAAGAGGAAATCACCAAGACTTCAAGACTGGAGAGCCAGCCTCATCATCTGGTTGGTTTTATATACTATACTACACTGTTTGTACATGTTTGTCCATATACTACTTGTAGCATACAATATTCTTGTAGGGATCAGGGATAGCAAGAGCATGGAGGGAAGTAGGCATATGCATGCATAATGTATGTCGGGCATGAGTGCCATCTAGGTGATGATAAGGCACTGCCTTGAGTCAAGGCATAGAGGTCGTGGGAAAGGCATGGTGTGACATCATAGGTAGGAAAGGGTTGGAGCCTCTATACCAGAGATCACATGATCGCGAGAGTAAAAGATGTAAATAGACCATGGGAATGAGTTTGGTGTTTCAAAGTCATGTGACCATGGGAATGAATATCCATATGTTGGTGGTCCAAACATCCTGCACATATAGACTGGTCCTATTTCCTGTTTAGGCAAGTCTCCTTCCTTATAAGGCAAGAGCCTGTTGACTAGCCAATAGGAATCATGAGAGACTTCCTTATATAGTCTGGTCTTTGATCCAAAGCATGGATATACAATGTTAGTTGTATCCATGCTTAGGTAAGCTAGCCCCTATTCATGCAAGGTCTGGAGTTCGAACCAGCAAACTGGCAGAAATAAAGAGATGTTGAAATATCATTCATAACACATGACAACCAATAAAGGAACAGCTTATGATGCATATCTTCAATGAGCACACAAACATCCTCACTTTGATGAATGCAACAATTGTCCATAACAAGTATGTACACTGTGAGAATCAGGATAAGGGTTGGTGAAAGGCATCTATATGAAAGGAAATCAATGAAAAGATCAAGCAATTGGAGATGATATAGCATACAACACATTCTTTCAAAAACTTCAAGAAGCATTGGCCATCAACAGGTCCTTCAACAATGTCATATGCAATGATGTCATCAAGTGTAATGATGGAAATGATGGAAAATCTAGTGTCACATACAAAACATGCCCTAACATGACAATAAATGTCTCTCATCATATACCCATACTGACATGCAGATGTTTGTTTGTCCTTGGCAGTCTCATCAATAAAAATAATCATGTTTGAGTCCAGAACCTCTGCAGCAATATGATTCATATACATTGACCCTCCTGCTCAGCTATACCTGGAGTCCTTACTTGGCCATCTCTGAGGTGTGACTTTTCAAAATCTGCTTTCCACATACTTTTGGAAACTAGTAGAACAATAGACTTCAGCTGTGTGATTTCTGAAACAACTCAAAAGCATGAGAAATAGAAGTGTTGCACTCATCATGCCATAGAGTGTTCTTAGGAAAGTCTGTAAAGAGAAAATCTCCAAGACTTCAAGACTGGAGAGCTAGCTTCATCATTTAGTTGGTTTATATACTATACTATACTGTTTGTACATGTTTGTCTGTATACTACTTACAGTGTACAATGTTCATAGGTGTCAGAGAAAATGAAAGCATGGTGTGTAAGAGGCATATGTCATTACATGTGCTCAATGTCTGATTTCTCAGAGTGTTGTTGAAGGCAACACAAAATCCTATAGAAATCCTAGTGGAGTCTTAGTGGAACCTTCACACTGGAGTAAGACCAAACACTATGTATAATTGTGTAGATTTAGCTAAGGCACAATGGCCATATAAGGCAGGCATTTAAGTAGTACAGTAGCAGATGCAAAAATACTACTAACTATGTCCATATGATAATACAATGGCCTGTGGTGTAAGCAAAACTGGGATAGAATAGGAAATACTAGATCTGAACAATGGATCAAAGAAGAGGATAAGGTCCATAATGAAAGAGAAATATGAAATAAGCAAAATGAAGATAACTGTACCAATGTGGTTAGAAGTCTAAATAGGAGTTGTCATATGTGAACAGCTCAGAAAGAGAAATGCCAAATAGAGACAAGTCCAGAATGGAAGAGAGGAAATAGAAAGACTCATTGCAGTACAACTTATATAGTCTTCAGGAAATTGAATTCTCATGCAATCCTCTGATAGGCTGCCATGATAAATATCCAATAGGATATCTGTAACATATGCGTGCATAGTGCATGTTTAAATATGAATACCATCTAGGTGATGATAAAGCATAGTCTTGAGTCAAGACATAGAGGTCATGGGAAACATATTGCATAGTGTCATAGATATGGAAAAGTGGTCAAGACTTCTACAAAGTCACATGACCATAAGAATGAAAAGATATAAATAGGCCACAGGAATGAATTTACCATTTCGAAGTCATGTGATTGCAGGAAGAATTTCCCATAAAAGGGAGGTCCAAATGTCTTTGTGATTAGGACCTGGATACTTACTAAATAAGGCAACTGGTTTTAGACCAGCTAATCAGGAGCCTGAGAGATTACTATATATGGGCATGTCCTTGTCCATAGCATGGATATACAATATTAAGTAACGGAAAATATAAGTAAACAACTAAAATAGGTCTAATACTATTCAAATAGATCAAATCTTCTCTAAAGTGGTAAAGTATATATGTGGTCAAATGTACTTAAACCAACTGTGAATGTACAATTACCATATATGGCATATCTTTGAAATTATCTCACAAAGAGACTTGTAAAATATAAATACCCTTTTAAAGAAATACATATATAAGTTATAGGAAAGAATTCATGTAAAATGGAAAAAAAAAATTGAAAAGTGTCAAAATTGATTAAAAGCATATTTAGAAAGATCCAGGCATTGTCAAAAGTAAAAAAAAACTATTACAAATATTAATAATTGCATTCAAATAAAATTATCTTTAAGGTTTCTTATTTTGATTCTTTTAATTTAGCTGAAATAAAAGACAATGAGATTGATCTCACATGATTAAAAACAATTTATCTATTTACTACTTAAAAAATTTTAATAATTCAATTCTAAAGTTGGTTATAAAAGGTGTGGGTATGTATTACATGATTACAAACAGTAATGCATCAAAATAGCTGTGTTATTATCAGTTCTTGCAGGTCCAGGTTTGCCAGTATATATTACAATCACATATTTCTCTTTATTTTTTTCTGTTCTCTGATTTGAATTCTTGACCAGATACTTATAGTATCTTATTCCCACATCAAGGTGGATGAGACTTGTTCTTAACTCATCTCTAACTTATCACATGACTGCTTATGTTTATAGTCTAGACATCAGCACTTGCCACACTTCATGTCTAAGGGCTAGACCCTTATCTCTCTATCTATGATGTCATACCTCATGCACCCATGTCTAGACTCTTTGCCAGCCAATGGTGTATTATGCTCATGCTCTAACCTATGGTGTATGTTCCTCTTATCTCTATAAACTATCCCTCTTATGATATTTACACAAAAATATATATACATCATGCATGCCTATATAAACTCCCAGCCACACCTGGAAAAATCAGTCATCGCTTGATGTGTTTGACTTTCAGCACTCACTGACCATCTCCTATGATTATTTGACTTACCAGATGCCCAATCATCACCTTGTGCTATGCCTGGGCCGTGCATAATCACAGAAAATCCATGACAATATGAGCCTAAATCTACTATACAATCTGGACCCAGATTGGATACACATGGCATGCAGTTATTGAGCGGGAGGCCTCAAACTACATCTGTCCTCTCAGATCCAAGTATAGATGAAGCAGATATCATAACTGGGAGAGAGGATGTCGATATAGCTTCAAACTTGAGCATCAATGAACCTAAGTTGACTGAGGCTGCCAATAATGTGGTTAGTGAAATACTGGACTAGGAGAATACAAAGCTGAAGGAAGTGGAAGACTGGGAAGATGAACTTCATGAATTAATTGCTCCTGGGGCTGAAATCTGTGACTAGAAGACACTTTGTAAACAGATACAACTTGATCTAAAGGTGAAACAGAAAAAATTACCACTTTCCCAAATTACCCAACTCATGATCCTCTCAAACTTTGTTATACTTCACATCAAAGGGGCATCTTGAATTGCTGCAGGCTTGAAAATTGCACACCAGTGGCATTGTGGAATAGGCAGTGGAATATATTTTGCACACCATGTTCAGACACTTGCTCGCCACTATCAAATTTTTGAGCAGCTACCAATGGAGAAATAGAGTGGGATACAAAATGGCCAGTCTCTTTTGCAGAACGAATCTGTTCAGACTCATCCACACAAATGATTGTCCAGTCTTAAGGCAGGCAAGGTAACACCACATGCATTGCAAATTACACTGAACTCGACAATTCTCCCAGACCTGGGAATCAATCTCAAATAGTCAATTTGCAAGTACACTGCATGATGATGGCTAATCAAACTTGGATGAAGAATGACAGTGATATGAAAAGGGGTTTATATGGATGGACATGAATGTCCTGATATTGTCAAGTATTGTTAGGATGTTTTTTTGCCAGCCATGAAAGCATATGAGAGACAGATAGTTTACTTTGATGAACCTGATCTTGATCAGATTGAGTCCAAACTGCAGGCAGGCAAATAGCCAATTAAGGAGTATTTTCATGACAAATACTCTTTTCATGCAAATAACAATACAAGTCATGCATGGTGAGTTATTATAGATCAATTTAGCCATTTTCTGTGATTTTACAAATCAACAGGTTACAAGCTAGTGAGCAACCACTCCAGAAGAAAAGTTGTGGGTGATTAATCCATGTCTCTGATTTTATCAATAGTCGAAGTGGCCAACTTGTTGCACAGAGTGATGATGGGAAATTGACACAAGATGTGAAACAAATTATCCTTGATGGATACACAACAACCTTATTGATCAGATGAAAAAGGCCATTGACATTCACAAAGAAACAAATCCTGAATATCATGCACTTTTTATTTTCAACAACTCATCTGCTCATGCATCACTTTCACCTGATGCATTAAAAGCCTTTGAAATGAACAGATTGGATGGTGGAAAGCAACAGAAACAACATGACACTGTAATTCCCCAATCAAATTCTGACAAAATCAAACAAAGAATTGTACAGAAGATGACCACTATTTCAGGCAAGCCAAAGGGGTTGAAATCTGTTCTTGAGGAGCAAGGTTTTGATGTTACTGGGTTAAAAATGAAATGCTCTCTTGTCTGTCCTTTCAAGAGCATAGGCTGCTACATGGCACAGTTGCTGAGCCAACAAGATGATTTTGTCAATCAAGTTTCAATGTTGGAGAAATTTCTCAATGATGCTGGGCATTTATGTATTTTTCTACCCAAGTTTCATTGTGAGCCCAATTCAATTGAAATGGTATGTAATTTTTATTTAATTGCAGCTAAGTCATTAATAATATTTGATTATCAGTACTGAGAGTGATGCAAGTATCAATACCATAAAACACCAAAGCCAAATTTCACAGCAGCTAAGAAAGCAGTAGTTGAAATATTGGATACCTGCCCAGTTGAAGTTCTTTGTCACTTCATTAACAGATCATTCTGATTTATGAGTGCTTACCATCTAGTGTTGAGTGGAAAAGTAGCAGACTGGGCTGTATGGAAACAGAAACAACACTGTGTAGTTTCACAGAGAGCAATAATGGCAATTGAGGCAGTACTGGTATGATCATGTAACCCAAAAGAGGTATACAGTATTTTTCAAATCTGCAAAAAAAATTAACATGCTGAAAACACTGTGAGAAAGACTTCGGACCACTGTTTTTGGCCTCCTTTCACTTTTCTGTGTCCAAAACCGCTCTCAGATTGTGCTAAAAAACTCTCATTCTTTTGTTATAATTTTGGACAAGTTTGTGTATCCACAACTATATCTGTGGAAATTCCCAGAAATTGCTTATCAATTTGCATGACAAACAAAATTATAAACTCAGGTGCAATAAGTTAATGGATAAGTACCCAATTTGTTTGGTCAATATTTTCAACCATGTCTCAGGTGTCTGGTTTTCCATAAAATCGACATTCAAATCAGCTTTGAATTCCCCTATAAGTATAGGATAACTATAGATAATATAATAATAATTTTTCCGATCATATTCGCTTTTCCAGCGATCATTGGACATGATTTATCATTCTCCCCCCCAACACCACTGATACTGTTGACGCGCAAATCCTGTGTCGCCGGCATTCCAACTCGACAGTAGTATATATAGGACGCACCCCCCCTTACCCGCTCTCTTTCCTCGTCCATTCTGTTCGAGGTTAGAGCGGTTAACCTTCGGTCTAGTTTTAACAGATACGGGATCTGGAGCCCTGCATGCTGAGGACAGAGATAAAAAATCTACAAGACTGGAGTTAGTAACTATGTTGAAAAACTTGTTGAGCCGACAACTCACTGGAGACGATGAATACGTATCACATCGGAGGTGGGGTCGCAAGTGCCACCCGTTGAACGCAAATTTGCAAGTTTGCGTTGTCAAGATACGCCGGGTCGCGACTGCGAGCTTCCGAGCCCAATTATAATAGTGTACCTTAGAATTTACTAATGTCCCGAGGAGCAGAGACCTCCGCTGCATTGACAAGACGAGTATACTTCGAGGTAAGACAAACTTAAAGGCTGAGATGTGCCGGCTTTGTCAATGGGTTTACAAAAGCGTTATACATACGTACGTACATTGCAAAGTACAATCGAGGAAGTACCAGTCTGAGGACAAAAGTTGAATTTGTACATATATGCCAGAGGGAAAAAAAATACACGTGTTGGATATGGAACCCGTCCCCCCTCTCGTCTCATCCTTGCCATCTATATCTCATATTCTATGCTATCCATCATGCGCCCACCACGCCAGTCCACATGTCGACGAGATCTACGACGCAATAACCATTGACGGGCACATATTGTTTCGTGATCATCTTGATGGTTTCTTGTGCGACCAGACCTCCAAGTAAGGCTGCCGTGTTGGGAAGCTCTGCAGATGGCGCTCGAGCGCTGAAAAAGGAAAGCAATGTCGGATGTCAGAAAAAAAAAGGTAGCAGACATGGGTTGCTTACAGCTCTCCGATCGCCTCGTCGAGCTTCTCAGGCAGTTGGACGTCGTTGCCGACGATGATTTGTACCTGATTACGAAGGGCCTCGATGCTCGGAGGCGACCCGGAACTCTGTCCCTCCAGGGCGAACAAGGCAGACAAGGCGAGGTGCGTGGACGTATACTTGCATTCGAAATCCGAGTCGAACCCCTCCACTGTCGAATGTGTTAAATAATCACGTGGCGCGAATCAGAAACGCAAAACACGTACCTAACGCGGCCTTGTCCTGATCGAATGCGCCCCATTGTTTGCCTCTGAGTAGCTGCAACGCGTGTGCATTCTTGACAAACGCATCGACGAGCGCTTCGTCGACTGGTGCACGGAGGTGGCTCTTGAACGCTTGCTTCTCTTCCTCTGCACGTGTCTTGTAAAGTTTCTGGAGATGGATATAATTTTCCGTGTTGGCTTTCATGTCGGGAAGGGTAGACGTCAACGGAAGCGTGTGTGTCTCGGATTGGTCGGTGAATTCCTTGAGTGCGGCTAGGAGATGAAAAAAAGGGAACGGGTTCTGACGAAGCGATTCAGGCGAGATGGCGAGATCCTCAAATAACTTGGCAATTTCGGGAGGAACCTGGCGTGATCGTGTTGGGTAGGAAACAAGATCAGGATTAGGGGGCGCACTCTCGTCTCGGTCCAACAACGATACGCCTGAGCTTCGGCTTCGTCAAAAATTTCTTCGTCGGGTTTGACTTTCATCGCGAGGATGGTGTTTTTGAATTCTTTCCGCTCGTCAGGTAATTTAGTTTTGGGTAAGTTTCCCTCGTGCTGACACGGTGTTTGGGTTCGTGGCACGCAAGATAAGCCTAGGGACGTACGGATTTCTTCCATTCTTCTAAAGCGCGAACGAGAATAACGACGTATGGAATGTGTCCGTGGTCTGTCGGGTCCATCGAGTCAAAGTCGAGAGATAACGCGTAGTCGCGTAGAGCAGGGAACGGCTTGTCGATGCGGAGAGACGGGGCGGTTTCAGAGTGGCTTTCGATGACTAGACACGCTCAGTCAGTGATCAAGAATCGCGAAATGGACACTCACTAGCGTGTTCGTGGAACTGGATAAAGAACTCGGCAAGGAATCCGGCAGAGCGGACGACGACGAGGGGCGGACGCGAAGGATCGCACCATAGATGGGAGGAGAGCCGCTGGAGAAGCGTGTTGTCGAGGTTGTGCGCGATGATGATGGTGAAGGAAGCGAGCCACTCGGGGTCCTCGTCGAGTATGGCAGAGAGTTGTCTGGTGTCGGCGGACCCCTGGACGCTCTCGTTGAGCTCCGCGAGCAGCCGTACGGCCTCGGCGGCCCTGTTCTTTCCGATGCTGTCGAAGGTGAGAAAGAAGTTGTTTCCCGCGTCGGCGTGGGTGACGGGCTCGTGGTCGAGGATGGTGAAGTGGCCGATACCGGGGAGGACGAGGTTCTTGAGGATGGAGGTAGACGTCGCATGGCCCGAGATGACGAGCACGCGCGCAGACTCAAGTGCAGTCTGACCGCTGGTGGCCCAGAGACTGAGAGGGGTCGCTGAGGGGCTATCCAGGAAGGCGGTGATTGTACTCACCGCAACTGGCGGTCATAGCGCCTCGTTTTGCTGTCTGGCTGGGCTCTGGGATGAATGAGGGGATGAGGAGGATGAGGAGGATGAGGAAAACATACTGTATGGCTGTCGTGGCGGTCTCGATGTCTTGCGAGGACATCGTGGTGTTGGTGCAAAAAGTCTACCACGATCCACCATGGCAGAGACGCGTCAGTACGGCGATCTCGCCACTCAGCTCATCCTCGAGTCCCGTCGCTCGACGGCAAACGACGTACTTTTCAAATACAACGGCGAGCTCGTCCGATGCATCATCAGAGAACAGCGCGAGCTCGACAGACTCGCCGACACGCCAGAGGTCACCCCATCCATGCTCATCTACCAGACCGTCATCCTACGCAACAAGCGCTGTCTACTCGCATACCACAAGCATAGGATCGACCGCCTCCGCGATATGTACTGGGCCGTCGGTGGCGCACTGCCCCATCTCCTCAGCAACCCCGACATTCGCAGCAAGCTGTCGCCGCACGAGGTGGACTTTCTCCGCGAGTACAGCGCGTCGGTGATGGACTACCGTGCCGGCTTCTCGAATGAGCTGGACATCACTGCGAGCATAACCAATCCGCCAAAGGATTTGCACGTGCTGGTGCGGGTGGTCAGGGATTGTGGGGTGATTCAAACAGAGCTGGGGAGCATTGACTTTCAAAAGGGGCAACGGTTCATGGTCAGACGGGCAGACATTGAACACTTGATTGTACAGGGCTACCTCGAGGAGGTCTAGTAGTGAGTGGTGGTGTTTGTTTGTTTCTAAGGCCTTTGCCAAACAAACTCAAAGTGGAGGCCGTCACGTCATCTCCGTCCTTGTCTTTGCCATGCGGCCTCTTAAATCACCGCCTACGTCCCTGACCTTGCGAAGAAGCCCTTCCTTTCTTTCTAGAACGCATATTTCGTCTTTTCAGTGCACCTGTCGCGAGCATTCCGGAAGACACTCGACCGAACCACGACTCTTTACCCGCCACCTGTCCCATCACGCCCCGCATGTATCGCCGCCCAACGGGCCACCGCTTACCATGTTTACACCCAACCACTCGGAACCAAGCCCGCCGGAGGATATCTCCGATCTAGAGTGGGAGATTCGGACTGGTAGGGTTCGGGCGCAACTCTTTTCTGATACGACACGGCTCACGTGATCAGGACGCGCGATCTACATGCTTGAAAAAACGCTCCCGGATTTCTTCCATATCGGACTCGTTTCCAGCATCGATCCGACGAGGCCGGAAATTGTCGACGCTCCCCTATCAGAAAGCGGGAACGTGGAGAGCATATATAGCCCAAACATCCGTCTGACGTACACTCCCCCGGCCGCACTGCCTGCTCCGTTCCCGAGGACTTTGTCGCTCGAAGGTGAGTGTCTTGGCACACGTGTGTCGTCGTCCTGAATGCGCCACAGGAATCGCGTTGTACATGGCATCCTCCGTGTTCGTTCGGCACACGATGAAGACGCTCTACTCTGATCTGCAGGTCGAGATGCGGAGGCTGTCCGTGCAGACGCCGGGCGTGTCCGCGGCCGAGCAGCGCCGGATACGGGAGAAGAGCGTGTTCGTCGGACTGACGGTGTATGGGACAACGCGGGTGAGCGGTGGCCAGGGCGAATGGCAAATGTGGGTAGATTACTTCTGCGAGTGCGCGAGTCTAATGGGCAGGTAGCGACTCGACATATGGTTTTTCGCCGATAAGCGGGCGGATCAACGTGCATACGATTGACTCGATCCAGCCGGCGCCGCACGACGCGGTGTACGACGCGCTTCGGACGTCGCTGAGCCATGTGTTTGGGATACAAGGCGACATGCGACCGGAGTCCCATTGATATACGTTACGTAATGGTAACCATTGTATCAAGGTAGATTTAGGCGCGCGACAAATTTAAATTGTTTTCATCTCTCTTTCTTCTTCTCCCATTTGTCTCTCCTTTGCACGGCTACGCTCCTTTGCCGCCATGTTCCGCAACATTCTCCTCCTCGTTCCCCTCGTCCTCCAACGTACGTCCTCGTTCGCTTCCCGTACATTCGCTTGACGCCCTTCTAGTCGCCTCTGCTCAGACGTGCACTCGCAACTACACCGTGCAGGCCGGTGACATTTGTGACAGCATCTCTGCCGCGAACAAAGTCCCCACGTACGTCTGTGTCGTGTTTGTCTGTGCATACGCTCATTTCTCCCCAGATACCAGCTTGCTGTAGTAAACGAAGGTATCATCAACCCTGCGTGTGACAACCTGAACCCCGGGTCGAGTATCTGTCTCGGGTGGCAAGGCGACGACTGCAGCATCACTTATGTCGTGCAGGTCGGCGATATCTGCGAAGACGTTGCTGCTGCAAACAACATCAATGTCACTATGCTCAGCGCCAACAACCCTCAGCTGAACCAGGACTGCACCAACATGTATGTCGGAGAGGTATGCTGTTTTTCCCTTTTCCCTTTTTGCATGCATGTCTTACACTGCTATCTAGGTCCTTTGCACTTCACCCACTGTCCAGGTTCCCCCGTTGCCAGCCAGCGGGACCATCCCTGCTACATCCATCCCCCCTACTTCCACTCCTGCTGATATTCCCTGGTGTGACTAGATCAGACCGACATCTTGCGTTATAGCTGTACATAACCCTGCATGCCTGTGGGCCCACACAGGCCGGTCTTGTCGTTTCTGGGCATTCCACGTGTCAAAATATCCTTAAATGCGTTTTACTTACATTCACCCCCTTCTTGTTCTATACCCTTTTTACCCTTACTGGTTGCATCCATATCACTGCATTGTGTGCGGTCGTGATTACTGGTATGTTGCGCTATGCATACAATGGAATTGAAATTCATGTGATCCTTGTCTTCCTACTCCTACGTGGGCCACTTTTTCATGAACGCCCTCAGCTACGCAAGAGCGTTTGCCTGTGCGCCAATCTTCGACCCCATATTTTCCTCGTCTCCTCGCTCATCTGTCTCGCTAAGACCTGTCGTACCATTTATTTGGCAGCCGCCAATTACAAGAGTCACGCTTTCAACGTTAATCGTCATTTTTTCCCGATACTTTGACGATCCTCTTGCGTTTCGCTCCCTCCAAGCCAAAACCAACAGCATTGTCTTATGCCCTCCAGTTCCTTGACAGAACCTTCTACCCTGAGGCTGACTTTGACCTCTATGTCCATCCTGGACACTCGTTCGAGATCGCCATATTTCTCATAGATAACAGACATGGGTGTTGCTGCTGGATCAGACTGGCATCAAGGAGTGTCCTCTGTTGAGTCCAGCCTCGGCTCCTCTCATGGTCGATCTGTCCACATTGAATGGATGGTGATTGTGGAACATACTTCCCAACACTCCAATCGACTGTCACTTGTTCCCGTTGCAGTTGATTATCTTGTGATACAATTACATGATTCCGGACATGCAGTTGTGGCTCTCGCTACGGATTTGGATAATGACAGAAGATATTCTTACCAGCAACTGGAGAAGAAGAACTGGGTCTGGTGAGCATCTCTTTCTCTCTATCGCTCTGTTACGAATGCGTCATAGGCTCGATGCGGAACTTCAGGGCCTGTCCAATGACGAATAATGCGAAGGGATGTGCAAGTTTGAATGCCATCGATGAATGAAGTCGTTCTCTGCGCAGGCCGGGACACGTGCTTTTGGAGTTGAAAGTGTTTATGGTCGATCGTTTGTATTTCTTGGACCTTTTTTTAAATGTAATTCTACCATAACTGAAAGCAAATGTAGATTTTGTGTTGCTTGTCAAACCCTCAACGCGGGTACCGCATGACAGCGAAAAGTGCAGGTGAGAATCCGAAAAGACTCACTGCGCCCGTACCACCCGAGGGAGTGTGCCTGCGCTCCAGGTATATCTGACGGTATTCCCGTCGAGCAGGAAACATCTCCCCTCCCCACCCGACACCCCGATCTGCAACCAATCTATCTGGGGCTGCGCCTTTGGCCAACTCCTTCGATAGGGCCTAAGACTGGAAGCTGGTACCCTAAACGGCCTGATGTGACGAGAACCTTGGCAGGTTCGAAACCATGCCCATCCTATCCCCTCACCCGTCCTTGCTCGTAATGTATGTGGCATCCCCAGTGGCCCGCAGTCCAGCCCCATCCTCGGAGAGGGGTGCCAGACGGACGAGCAAGTGGGCGTATCATGGCCTTCGGCCATAGTACCACTGTTGCTGGTACTTCAGGTCGTATCTCTTTTTCGTGCAGTTGGTAGTTTCAATTGTACTAGTCGTACTATAATCTTGACCGATACATACATGAACGTTGTAGTTGCATGAAAGTACATATGGTAGTTAATATAGTGACATGACTGTTGATGTGATTCATGCAGACGATATCGTGCTATCAAAAATGAGGCGAACATGATATATTGGGCTCAGAGCGAGGCCAGATTTGATCGCAGCGTGGTCTGCACATGATCACTAATAAAACTTTCTGTTCTCGTTGGGACCAAACAGATCACTTCTGATCTCTGGCAACATCAGGTACTGTTCAAGAGTTCAAGGACAGGATGGACGTGACAGTTTGCGATGATACGTTCTGAATTGCTGATGGAACGAACATCACATACCTGTCATTGCCCAGCGTTCCCCGACATCAAACATAATCTCATGCTCACTCATTTGGGTGTACGTTTCCGCCGCCGCCTTGCCTGCCTTTTCAGTCAGCTCCACATCCTTCTCGCGCACGATCAACATGATGTGTGGTTCCATGAGCTGGAAAAATCATTGTACGATGGCGCCTCCACCGGTCATCTTCTGCAAGCGTCATGGTGGAAAGGCATCGTCGGGAGTGCGATGCCTTACACTGGACGATCGATCGGAGACAGAACGTGTAACAGCGGGTGTATTTGCAGAGACAAGAGAAAGAGAGAGAGAGAGACGCAGAAGAGAGAAAGCGGGAGAAAGAATGAATGAATCTATCGTCAGTGTCGTCGCCCTATATATACTATCCTCGTAGTATGCCTGTTCCATGTAAGTACTGATCGATACTACCGTATCGAGAGAGGAAGGAATGTGAAGAGACCATGAAAGGAAAGGAGACCGATCAATACTACCGTATCGAGAAGAGAAGGAATGTGGAGAGAAAGAGAGACCGGCGGGCTTACACATGGTCCATTCGTGCCCGATGGCGAACAGATCTTGAACCTGTTCTTCTCTACGGTGGAGCAACGTCAAGTAGGACTTGTTGGTGAAGTTGGATCGTGCGCTGCCGCATCGTGTGTACGTGAACACACGTCAGTGAAAGAGAGACAAGAGAGAGAGCACGTACAACTTTTGAGTGACTCTGGGCACCCTTGCGTGTCTTTTTGTACAAGACGGAGTCAATAGCGTGTTCTCGCTTGACGAATCTGGCCTCGGAGCGAGGGTCTGCACACATGCACACACGTCACCTTTGAAAAGCCGTTAAAGACACCTTTTCGATCGCGTCTGCCTCGACCTTGATCGAGTGCGCCTTTTCGAGCGCCTCTTGTTTGATAAAGCATCATCATAAAGCCAACCTAGGGACAGCGTTTCAATCACGGTCGAAACGAAACTTTCCAAACGACGGGAACGTACCATCTCGTTCATCTCGCTCAAGACTTCGTCACCGTTGAGCGGTCTTGCGGCCATGGCGTGAATGTGCCATGAAAATGTGTAAATCGGCAAACGCCGAACGCCGGGCCGCGGCAACCAACCCTTGGGTCGCGACCATACACGCAAACTTTGTCCAATGCAAAGCGATAACTCAGGTACCTTCCGAGTTCATGTATACTCTCAATTTATTGACCAACGTATCAGAATACAAGGAGGCATTTGCCCTCTTCGACAAGAAAGGCACAGGCGCCGTTCCGAAGGAGACCTTGGGCGATCTTATCCGTGCACTGGGTCAGAACCCAACCCAAGCCGAAGTTGCAGATATTGTCGCCTCTGCGCCTCGAGAAGTAGACTACAAGACGTTCATAACGATCCTCAATCGGCCTGATGGCTTCAAGCCCGCAGGAACGCCAGGTGGGTACAATACGCGACTCGGGATCGGAACAGTGGATCGACTCATTGGTGTTGCAGAGGAGTTCATCCGGGGGTTCCAGGTGTTTGACAAGGAAGGAAACGGCTTCATTGGCGCTGGAGAGTTGCGATATGTGTTGACACAACTTGGGGAGAAGATGACAGACGAGGAGGTGGACGAGTTGCTCAAAGGGGTTCAGATCGGAAGGTAAGTCACGCAATGATCTCATGAGCGCTGCTCTGACGTTCCTTGCAGTGACGGAAATGTCAACTACGAGTCTTTTGTCCGTACTATTCTAAGTCAATAGGTGTCACTATCGATGTTCGAGCGTACTCAACATGAACGGCGAGACTGAGATACGACATTATTAGATGCATTGGGTAGAGGAATATAAGAACACGCGCCTGAGACACAACAAGAGAGAACTAAAGAATATCCCTGTCGCGCTCAGGCCATATATACGATTCGTCCATATGAAGATCATACTAGAACAATCTAGGTATCGCTGGCACGGAGGATTCATGAATGCCGACGACCCGTAAGTAAAAGGAACATTTATAATCGGGAAATGGGAAAATTGGCGTGTCCCACAGTGCTTTGTGAGATTGCTTAAACGTGCATGCAGGTATCGGAATATTATTGATCCACCTTGTACTTCACTACTTGCACATGACCGTAAGTAATATTTCGATGCTGGAGAATTACACATAAAATAAGACTGGTAATAATACAGACGAGCTTTTACGATACGATCACCATTAAGAAGCCACCCTGAATTCAAGTACTGAAGATTCCGCAAGGTCATACACCTTCTCCAACCGCAGGCCAGCCGCAGACCTGTAAAGAACACGTCGGCGAGGTTTGGAACCCAATAAAAAGGCCCTACCCGAGTTTGATCGAATCATCCAACGTTCTCTCCTTTGCATTATGTATGAGCCACATGTTCATGTCCTGCTGATACATCCTGTTGTTCCCGTTCCCAAAGTTGGGCAGCAGTGGTTCTGGTGCGACATCGAGTCCATATGATTTCGCGCTACCAGTGGGATCATGGCTGGCGCAAGTCAAGACGTAATCGTCTATCTCCCACAGAAGAAAATAGGGTTGGACGATCAATGCACATGGAAAGTAAAGTAGAGAAAGGCACGCACGAATCAATAGCCGACTGTGAGAAGCCATGGCCGCTCTCACGTTTCTTAGGATGGTCTCAGCCTCGGCGTCTGGCCAGTCATGAATGATATTACGGAGCTAGTCGAAGATCTAAATTTGTCGGTTCCAAAGGAAAATCGTGAGTAGTGACATACATAGTATATGTCTTGATCCTTGACGGGACTTCCTTCGAAAAAGTTGAGTGGGACAAATTCAATCTGGTTGTTCTGCAAGGCCTCAGGGGCGTCTTTGGCCCAAATCTATGTTTACAACGTGTTAGCTCTTCACACCAGTGATCGTTTAAAGTGAGGAAAGGTATCTTTCGATGTACGGCAAAGAAAAATAACAAAAACACGTGTCCTCACATCTTTGGCTCGATTTAAGACTTCCGGCAAGTCTTGGTCAGTGATCTTTAGGTGTGGATACATTCTTGAAAGGGGCAACGAAACTGTTCCGACGCTAGAACCGACGTCGCAAACAGTTTTCACTTCACTCCACGGGTAGTCTACGAAATGATGACGTTGGAGACCGAAGGAGAAACAAGAGATTCGCTTACGATGTAATACAGAAAGAGATCCCATGACATAGCTAAGCCCATCCATGGCACGGTGGTAATTCTGCCCAATCATGAGACATTAATCAATACAGGATAAATGAATTCCTTACTTCGCGTCTTTCAGTCTGAAGGCATCACAGGATAAGAAAACAGACATCGCGGGCTGACCGTCATAAAAACAAGACAAGCGACTTACATCTTCATGCATCCAATCGAAGAAGGTACCATTGAATCCCTTCTTTTTGAGCGCATAGATGAGGGGTGCCTTAGCCGGATCATAACTCGTCGCGTACGTCGGTTGAGTCATCGTTTCATACAATACAACTGCACCCTGAGAAACGTCCTCCGCTTCGATGCGGGAGAGAGCGCCCGGACTGGAACTCGAAAGTGTTATGAGAGAGATGCGATTGTTGGCGAAGGTATTTGGCGCGACTAAGGTATTACTAAATATGAGACGCGAGTGAAACAGACTGGGAAGAAAATACTGACCCTCTGTGAAGCAACCCTTGGTAGCGAGGAGACGAAGCACGCGAGCAAGCTTTCCTCTCTCCAAATGGACCAGCTTGGCAAGCTCATCTACATGAAGGCCCTTTGGGTAGTTTTCTAGTACATCCGCGACCTTGGCGCGAATAACAACGCCCACACATGCCCATTCAAAAGACATCGCATACTTAGTTGCACAACGACTGGATCAATCATCTTGTTGAATCTTCAAATATGAAACTTACATTCTGAACAGTATGTTGAGGTGGCGCCAATGATGCACATAACTGCTGGCAAGCGCCCTCGAGCAGTCTTACGGCTTTCTTCAGCGCCACGGTGTCAATCGCGAAATCAATGGGGTGATATGTTCGGGAGTGGATCGTAGGTACTTGATTACCGCCTTTTTTGTACTCGGCAATGGCTTGACGGGCCGATGTGCCGATGATCTTGAGGAGGGCTTCCAACTGGGCTTCACCTGACATCGTTAAAGCCAACCAAAAGAGAGGGCGTGAAAGGGAGAAGGATAAAGTGAGCGACACTGCGCATCACCATAATTCTTCATCCTTTATTAAGGCTCCACTGCAGTCGGGGACCGCGGGATTCAAGGGAGAACTTAACCTCTCTCGCCTCAGCCAGGGACAGGTTGGAAGGGCGGATCCGGGCCACCTTTCACCCTCGGATACTATCGTACCGCCCCGGCCAAAAGTGACTCAGGAAGGCGACAACTAACCGATCGCCAGTCAAATCGCCCGACGCCAGTCATGTGTGTGAGAAATTTTGGCAGAAAGATGAGACATGTAAAGTGATGACAGCCAACGTTGACAAGAAAAACTGTTCATTCGCCAGTTTCGTAGGAACGACATGTCATAGCGAAGCGAAATATGGGAAATGTTTCAACGTTACCTTCAGCAGCACTGGTACTCGGAAACCCATTACCTGCCTCTTTGTAGTGAGACGTATGGCTTGTTTCTTGATTCCCGAAGCATTGATACACTATTTTTGTTCGTTTGGGAGGTGGTGATACCATGAGAACAGGATTAGACTAGCAAGGTTAAAATCACGTGTAATTGACGGATTGCTGCCTTGCACAGGGTGCTAATTTTGATTGTTCCTGTGCTGGTGCGAAAAAAATACAGACCATAATCTTGATGGGGCAGTCAGAAACCAACGTACAGCATATCTTACCAAGGCTCGAGTGGCATTACTAACGTGAAACTGAGTGGCCTCATCATACTCACTGTAGAGCTGTGTTGTCGGAGGTTGTCGGTCGCTTTAAAACCAAAAGCTGTATGTCCACGCCAGCATTTTCAGGAGAGACGGGAAGTCTATGTCCTAAATCCGATTCAATTCGCTGTGAAAAAAATCATCAGGGGTTAACAGCTCTTTTAGCGACAGTAGTTACGGGGGATATGTTTGACCACTGTCACTAGTTGCTTGCAACGGCAGACAGGCTGAGATAGGTTCGCAATAGGTTCGTGTTATTCATTCGGTGTTTCCCTTCATTGATTTCCAGCCTATCGCAAGTAGAATGTAAGCCCATTGGCTTACCGACTGGCATTCATCACGTTATATATGCCCATCGTCCGCCATAGAGATAGGAGTCGTTCTTATCCTCGTCCCTCGTAGTCTCCCATATAGAGTGTGGTCCTGTTCTGTGTGCCCGCCCGTCTCAGTGTTTCCCGCCGTTGGCCGCGGTGGGTTTCCATAGAATCAAATGACAAATAATTCAAGACATCCAACATATCTGATAACATTGGCACTGCCTTGAGTCAATGAGCCTTGTCAATTTTTATAGAAAACATACGATCACATTTTTGTGTGTACCATCCTACAGTATCACAAGCAACGACGATGATTGATGAGGTTGACTGAGAGAGTCTATCCCTTAGGTAACTGCACCCGTCACAAGAGTCACGATTTGTTACGAATAGTCACGGCTTTCATTGAAGCAAAATGTGACGCGACGGCACATGCACGAGCGAGGTGTATGTTGGTTTCAAAGAATCAAAAGAACAAGTCTTAGAACCTATGTTGAACCTACTCCAGCTGAAGGCCAACGCTGATGTACTACCTTTCTCGGGTGCGAAACAGGGAAATTCCACCACAAAATCTTGAGTCGAATTCCCCCTGTTTCACACATGAGAAAAATCCCGAAATTCAACAAACGGGCATAGAGGGTGAAACGGTGTGGCCATGTTTGAACTCTGAAGAAGCCATTCGTTTATCACATTCTCCTGAGCCTCGCTGAGATATCGCAAGTTTTTACGGCCGTCAACATGTACATATGCCGTTTCACGGTCACCGAGCGTCTGACGGGCAACCTGTAAGGTGACATTAGATTGACTCGCAACTTTTAACAATTAGTAGTTTACCTTGTGAGCCTTTGCAGCTGTGCTGATGGTCTCGTAAATTCTATCCTGATAGTTCTTGACAGCAAGTTCTAATCAGGACACGTAGTCTGAATCCCTGGTAGGTGCGAATTGTTGTCGTTGATGCCCAACCATCGCCGGCACCAGTAGCCGTGTCATAGCGCGTGCAGCAGCCAGCTTCAGCGGCCAAAATGGAAACACCGCTTCGGCATATGCTCGGCAGGTGACAAGGAGCATGACAGAGGCAATGCTCGATCTCGAGAACTACTGTATGGCTTTTCTTCGGTCAACTTCGTAGATGTATGTGTAGTAGAGTAGCTAAAATTTTTGTGTATTTAGCGGAGTGCTCACTTGGAGGTGGGTGCCAGACAAACTTGGGTGAGGAACAGTAGCATTGGAATCATCCGGCGTGCTTTGGCGACGCTTTTCGTGTTGTTAGCGTTAGAATCAGGGGTGTACGGAATTGTCCGTGAGCGATGATGCATTGATTGACTACAAAATACCCATGTAAAGAAAAGAGCCGAGTCACCGGTCAGTTTCTCGAACGACCGCCATAGTGTATTGTGTATAGCTTGTCGGTTGCTACATAATAATACCACTTGTCCAACAAAAAAAAAAAAGAAAAGAGCCGAGTCAGTATAGGTTAATGGACTCGCCTCTGAGTCATTGCAGGAATCGCGGTTGCTTCCACGGGCCAAAAATGTAGTGGCAGCAGCCTGCGTGTATTACAACCGAACATTGTTGGACAAGTCACAAGTTCGAGAAAGTAGTAGAACGATGCCGCACGCAACGTTTTGTAAGTCAATGATAATGCAATTCTAGCTAGCCAAGGCACAAGGCGTAGCTAGAATGTAGCCTGTGTGTGAGGGGGAGGCACTTGGGCCATCGAATCTGTTTTCTGCGCATGCCAGTCGACCCTCTCCGAAAATTGGGTCTGTGCTAGGCCTGGTCTCCAGTACGCGCATGGACAGATAGGGGAGCAGAATTGGGTGCGGTTTCGAGCCTGCGAGAGCTCTCATCAGGGGGCTGCCGCCATGTACCCCGACCGTCGTCCTTCCAAGACTGTTTAGGTGGACTACCATTTACTTACCAGGCAGAGGGAGTTGACATTGAACAGTTGCAGTGGCTGCGGACGAGTGTGCAAGCTGCCGTAGGCGCGGCCCTCCGCGAGAGTGGTCTGCGAAGACGGGAGAAGGTGGGTGGGGAGAGGAGCTCCTTATTAGCGAGAGCCAACAATGTATCCGAGTCAGCGACCTAAATAAGATGTGATCCCACAAGCTGGAAGCCCACCGCAGACAACGGTGGGAAATACTGAGACGGGCAGGCACACAGAACAGGACCAAGCTCTATACGGGGGACTACGAAGTACGGGGACAAGATCGACTGGCGGTATCGTGCACGTGATGGATGCCAAGTGGCTGATAGGTAAGCCAACGGACTTACACAAGCCAACCGGACTACCAGGATGATCCTTTCGGATCCCACCAGCATTTGTCGTCCCCATACAGCACCGTCCGGAAACTAGTAGTCCGGATGGATCCTTCCCTTTACCATGCCCGAGAGCATTTGACGAGCAACACAGACTTGAAGGACATGACATTGTCCGTCACAGGCGTAGAAATCGACACTTCAATCTGGCGCCCCTTTCCAAGCTTTCTGGTGTTCATTTTTATCACGTCCCTAATATCTCGCATAGCCTCAAGCGTTTCTGGGCTTCGCCAACACTTATCATTGGGTCGGCGGTTCAGAAGTGCTGACATTTACGCTCACTGGTATTGATTTTCCTATGTAAAGCCATCGGGTAGTTCAAAACTTGAACAACAGCAAGGGGCAGAGAGAAAATGCTGCACCAGTGTTGCGACTGCCGTGCCATACATGCCACTCCATCAATATCTGCGCATTTAGTAACACGGCTTGCTGTAGGAATGGAGCGAAGAAGCCTTCAATAATGAATCAGGCTTCAGCGGTCAGAACTTACGGATGACATGGACCTGCTCACTGCTTAGAGTCGTACTCAGAGCGGCCTCAGGCTCACTGTCTGTCCCCTTCTTCATTTAGGACCTCGTGTTGTTTGCTACGTGCTGAACAGAATGAAAGCGCCCCGGGCACGATGTAATCGGTTTCATCAAAATGGTGTTCTTCTCTACGCCGGCAAGTTTATATGTTTCACGCTGCGAAGACAGGATCTTGGTCAGCATTCATGTCCCCGAAGTTGCCGCCGAGCCCCTAAAGCGTACTAGCACCTCCACTAACTTCGGCACCCCCAGTAACTTCGGCACATTCTTAAAAGACACAATTCTACATATATTTATAATCGTCTACATGCCTAAGTACCATTAACTACATGTATTGGTACTCTGCGAGCTTAAACGAACGCAATCGAAGCTGAAATGAGTGAGATAGTTGAAATGAGGGAGTCACGCAGAGTTGTCACTCTCGCGTCACCTGCCGAATGATGCCGTAGCTGAGTTTGAAATCTGGACAAGCTGTCGTGAGTTGTGCCGAGCTACTGCGACAAAGTCTTACTGGCGTGGAACTCGGATGAGGCTACTTCATGTTCGCAGGTCGACCGATCGAAGCAGCCAACGTTGGGGGAAGCATCGTGCAACCTCTGACCCGACTTATGAGTCGCGCATACAGGCAGGCCTTGCAAACGGTCTCTACAAGTCCGTGTCCCAGATTGCATCATTTTCTAATCTGGATAGACAACCTAACCACAACAACTACTATAATCACTGGTTACACTTTGTTAAACACACTGTATATAATATTAACGCGTTCACCATAACTCTCAATGCCATGCCGAGCGGGGTCTGATTTCGGTATGTGTGACCCTCCGTGACTGTCCGTGACATTTTGTGACTGCCGAACTCACTGGGAGTGCCGAAGTTAGTGGAGGTGTTAGTACCGTATATGCTAGCAGGGGATAAGGAACAACCCATTGCGCAATCCGCACATCATTACTCGCCACCGAATGCCCGCTTCGATTCTTGATGGTTGGTAAGCTAACTCCTTGGTCCTGACTGGCATGGTAAGCAAAGAGATTATCAATCAATAACGAAACAACTCTCATGACTGTGAACCCCAGGGGTATATATGTCGGTTCACAGACTGATCAGCATCGTCTCATCCGTCGCTACCACTAACATCCATGTCTTCAAACAACTACGCGACGACCGGCCTCTTGCAATACTTCAACCCGCCTGCGGACGGCTCTCGGCCATACACCAACATCAACGCGAGCGCGGGAACGGACACCCGTGATCGCAACTGGGTCGAAGAACCACATGTCATCAACATTGACGACGTCCGCGGGTCGGAGGACCAATACACGCTCGACAAGGCCGGATTCGAGTATGGAAAGGCGGCCTCGAAGCACACGCGCTTCCTGGACGAGAAAGAGATCGAAGCAGAGTATTACCCAGAGAGCATCGAGCTTATCAAGAAGATCACTGGCGCAAGCAAAGTCGTTATCTTTGACCACAGTCAGTTTCTCACGCGCGCTCTCGTGCTGCACCGTCTGACTTAAAGCGGAGTAGCTATTCGCCGTCGTCGGCCCGGAGAGATAGACGACAGCCCTCAAAAGCGTCAGCCCGTCGCTCTCGTGCACGTCGACCAGACGACTGCGTCTTCCACCGCTCGCGTTCACCGCCACCTTCCCGCTTCCGAGGCGCCCGCTCTGCTCGAACGGCGTTTCCAGATCATTAACCTGTGGCGCCCGATTTCACATGCAGCGCTTGACTGGCCTCTCGCGTTATGCGACTTCCGGAGTGTCGATGTCAAGAAGGACTTGATACCCGTTGCGCTTATATACCCGGATAGGGAGGGAGAGACGTACGGTGTCAAATTCAACGAGGCACACCAATGGAAATATTTGAGGGGCATGGAGCCGGACGAATTCGTGCTGATTAAATGGTGCGTGTCTCACGCTTTCCACGTCTCGGTACGGACTGAACGAGATGCGCGTAGCTTCGATTCTGTGCAAGATGGAAGTGTGGCCATCCTTACTCCCCACACTGGGTTCGAAGACCCGAATAGCCCCAAGGATGCGCCCCTTAGAGAGTCGATCGAAGTCAGGGCGCTAGTATTCTACGAGTAGAGTGATTATATTGCTGTTGTATGCTCAA
Source organism: Austroboletus novae-zelandiae (assembly GCA_038090275.1). Lineage (NCBI taxonomy): Eukaryota > Fungi > Basidiomycota > Agaricomycetes > Boletales > Boletaceae > Austroboletus > Austroboletus novae-zelandiae. Next base: position 26,877 of record JBBPML010000084.1, on the reverse strand, counting down.
GTATTGATCCACGGCGAACTTTGAAGTATGTATGATGACGTCTTTCGATTTATGCGCTAGGAAACGAAAGAATACACCTGAATCCCACACAGTTACGGTCTACAGCTATCGTACAAGTTATGCATAAGTAGGTAGCATCACAACACCCAAGGAAAAGACCGCAAACTCGACCCCCACACATAACTGAAGCAAAAACCCATGAAAAAGAAAAAGAAATGCATCATCTAACCTGTCTTTCCCTTGTTTTCCGCATCCTCTGTGACGGGTTGACTTTGTTTTCGACGCAAACGAGGGATACTAAGGTGTCGGGGCAACTTGGGCACGCTGGGTATGCGCTTCACCTCACGTGTCCCGGGATTGGTCTGAACGCTCTCCACGCCCTGCACTAGTGACGACGCAGGGGAGTTGGACAATGTCACTCGGCGCTGACGTCGTGGTGTCGACCCCGACTCGCCCGAACGCCGCATTTGCGGGGCCATATGTTTACTCGCGGGCTTGATGATACCCGACTTTGGAGAACCAGTACTGTTATCGTCACGAAACGGAAGCGCAGACTTGAGAGCAGGTGCCGGAGGTGGCGTCCGACCAGCAAAACTGAGACTCGAGCGCCGGGGCATCGTCGGCGGTTTCGCTGTCGTGCTGCCAGTGCTACTAACCTCGTTTCGTCGCAACGTTGGTAAGCTGGGTAAATGCTTGAGGCGACGCCCCGTATCACTTCGCAAGGGTGCTGAGGGCGCGAGTTCCGTGAGCGTTGCGCTAGGCGGTGGCGTCGGTAAAGGCTCGACATTGACGTCTGCGAAACTTGGTCTACGACCAAACGTGGCAAACGACAGTTTGCGCGTAATGCTTGCGACGCTGGGTCGACGAACTTGGGGTACACGTGGACTGGCTTCGGGTGTCGACAGGCCAGCAGACTCGACGCTCGGCCAGTTTTGATGCGCTGGCGATGTGCGAGGACTTGGCGTGGAAGGGCTGTCGTTCGATTTAAGGGTTCCCCGCCGCACTCGTCCCGCGGTGCGATGATCAGGTGCTTCGCCAATTAGTTCTTGTGCCGCAATGCTACTATTACTGGTGGAGTTCGAGTGAGACTTCTTCCACCATACTCGAACATGTGACGACGAGCTAGGAACCCCGCTTTGTGCATCGCCGATGTCTTGCGCCGCCGAGATATTTCCGGACACGTTTTGTTCTTCCCTCTGTTTCTCCGCCTTCTGCATCATGACGCTGCGCACCCCCAACCCTTTCGACTTGAGCCACTTCTTGGCTACACCACCACTTTTATTTCTTGGACTCGGAAGATCTTCGTCTTTCGGTAACAGCATGCGGGATCCAAAGGTTGGCGTGCCACAGCGTGATGATGAACGTTCAAGGATGGGGGAGGGTAGTAATGAAAGTGGTCGTGCTGGAAGGGGCTTGTGACGAGAGGCTTCAGTATGGGATTGGTGTACGGGTTCATCAGAGGGGACGGTGACCACCGTGGCGAGTTCAGAAGACAGGACGACAGCATTGTAGATTACCTGAGCATCATCCGGTAGTGCGACTGGTTCACAGACAAGATACGCAAATAACAAGCCTTCAGGACGGGTCATGCGCATAACACGCCAGCCTGCGGAAAGAGCCAATGCACAGAACTCGCGAAGGGTACGCTCCTTCCCGTTCAGCGATATTTGCATCTGGAGACGCAGTGAAGACTGACGAAGGGACGGGAAGAAAATGCCACGTACAAGGAGGTCCATCCAGTAAGCATTCGCGCTTGCTTTTCCTAGGTTGGATAACAAGGGAGCGGGAACAAGTGTACGTTCAGCACCCTCAATATTTGCGAGTACTGTGTTGAGCGTCCACTCTTGTGTGTTGCTACCCTCACGTGCATCGGGGCGCCCATGCTCAACGACGTCTTCATCGGCACACGCCAAAGGGAGCACCTGCTCAGCAATTACTAACCGTGTGTTCGGATTTGATGCAACTCGCAAGTTGATCAAAATGCGTCGTGCAAGTTCGTCGGGCCAGTCGTGGAGTACAACGCGTAATAGGTAGACGGCGGGATAGCTAGCTAAATGAGGGAGTTCAAGAGGTGACTGAGGCTCGAAAAAGTCTTGATCTGGGTCGAATACCATGTAATCAGGACGCTCGTATACATGAAGCAAACATGCACACCTTGAAATATAACCTGACCGCTCTCGAGCATTTCAGGACATTTGGAACGCCATGCTTCAATACCAAGGGCCGTGACCTCCGGTCTATCTTGCACAACGAAACGCATGTTCACGTCATTCTGTGAAAGATCGTTCGGAAGTCTAAGAGTGTGGCCAGGGCCGTCGGTTAAGCTATGCTGGAGCCCCTCATGTGCGCCGTCTTGCTTCTTGACCAAGTCAACCTTGGGGTCGCAGAGGGTACGAGCAAGAATCATTGTGGTACTTCCGATTCCACCACCGACATCAACTACCGTAGAGCCTCTAGGAAGAGAATACCAGTCGAACCCTGTAGTAGAATAAAGGATCGACCTCGCATGACAGTTACTAAGAACCTACCGCCTAAGATTGCCTTGGGTGCCTCCCAACCGGTCGTTCCCATCATTGCCTTCGAGAAACGGTTGAGTCTGAATGACTTTCGTGTTTCACAGTTTAAATCGTCACTGGGTAACGTGCCATCACGCATAGTGTTCCTCACCCATGTCGAGGTACGAATGCCAGCCCCCTGGCCTCCGCCTCCGAGTGGATCTTTGCCTCCGTTCTCTAACCAGTCGAAGAACGGCGCGGTAGTACGGAAAGCCAGGTTGAACGCGGCGAGTCGGTGCTGTTTGACTGATTCTCCAGAATGCTGACGCCCATCCATAAGCATAGGCTCATCTACTGAGCCTATACGAGGAGATGGAGATGGTACAGTCGCAAGAGGTTGTAGGGGGCCCACCGGGAAATCCGCTGGAGGTGTGTTATATTTCACACTCTCCAGTGATTCTGTTGACCGACGTAACCGGGAAGGACCCTGAACATCATCCTCTGGATACATGATGTGTGTAAGGGCACTTGAGGAGCGCGTCACGGGAGCACAAGGAGAAGGATCATTTGTAGCATAGTCGGGAGTCGATGGAAGCGTAGTTGTCCCAGATAAGAGTGCATTTGCAGGGAAAGATGGGCCTGGAGTGGATCCCGGTTTCGGTAATTGAACACCCGTAAACGCTTCAGTGAGATATGCGGCGGATTTGAAGAGTTCATCGGTGCTAGTAATATAGGAAGATATTGTCAACCATCGCCGACGGGGTCAGATTTGCCAAATTACTTACGTTAACGCGACAAGTGCAGGTGCTCCGCCAGATTCATCGTATTTGGTCTCCGGGCTATTTCTTCAAGTCAGTTTCCGGATAAAGCGTCAACTAAGGAGACTTCGACCTTACGAACACCGCCTTGACACTTCTTCCGCTGTCAAGAAGGCTTGCTACCCTGTTGAGTGCGAAGGTATCCGGTTCCGTCTCACGGAAGATATGATGTGTTGAGAGAAGTCGAAGAGCATGTACTAATTAGCAATAGTGTCAGCGTCCATAAAAGTAGATACCAGCCCTGACTTGCCTAGATTATTGGGATCGATGTAATTGTAGCCCACATACGAACATATCACTTTCGTGATTTCGGTGACGTGTAAGCCTTTTTCGAGAAAGACCCAAATCACACACGTTATGATGAGACAACGCCACAAGGCTACGGACGTAGAAAAAAACAACTACATACCGACGCCGTTGGAAGTGATTCCAGTCAAGGGTATTGGTCCACTCAAGGGTGATTTGGCATCGGAGAGCGGAGTTGCGGCCTCTTGGCCGCTGGAACTACAGCGTTGTCTATTTTCTCCAGCTTCCCGGAGAATCTCCGCGACGTGAAGGTGCTCGACGAGGCGCATACATGCGGGGAGGGTGTACTAATAAGACCATATATGCGCTCAAAATCAACCATGGACGGACGACACAGAATTGGCATGACACATACGTTCATTATTGCATCGCACAAGGATAGTACGGGCTTGTGGACGATGTTAGACATTTGACCACATGCAGCGACGATTCTGGAGGCCGCCACAACAGCATCCGGCTGAAGTGCGAGCTGTTCCGCAGGCGAATTGGGGAGAAATGGCAGGTCCGGAGAAGGGTAGTCGACAAACGGGACGCCAGTATTGGTGTGGGGTGGGGAAGAAGGAAAGGTTGCGGAGAGGGGGGTTGGAGGGAAAGACGCAGGAGGGGTGGCAGGGAAGGAAGACAATGCAGAGGGGTCTGGAGAATCCGGGTATACGGGAGAGGAACACTGGGAGGCGGCAGAGGAAGGGGGGTCGGGGAGAGAGCTCTGAGCAAAGACACGCTGTATGTCATCCAGGGCGTCGGCGATGACGAGATGGAGAGCTCTGAGGGTCGCGAACGTCGACATCGGAGGAGGCATGGACGGGTGAAGGAAGGAGATGTGGCGATCAGACTGAACAGGCTTTAAAGCGATCGGGTCAGTTTCTCTCCGCCGCGTCACGTCAACGCAGCTTACGGGTCCCCGGTCTTTCAGGCGGGACAGTCTACCGTCATAGCTAACCTCGAAATAGTCACTCCGTTTTCCGGAAGCACTCACTGTGATATGGTGGTCGGGGCCAGAATCCATATAAGTGTCAGAACCTCACCGATCCAGAGAAGAAATAATTTGGAGAAAGAACGGAAGCACGACCTAGTCGGACCGCACTGCCGTCACGAAGAGAGCACGCAAAGCACACGACCACGCCGAGTCCACGACACTTGCCTGGTATCAACAGAGATGAGTACTTGCTGCCCGAGGGCTTGAACGCGTCACTCACAACATCTGGCCAGTGAGTGGGCATCTGCATCTCCAAAGAGAGATGTTGTGATTGGCTCGGACTCAAAGCCAACAAAGAAGACGACGATCCTGACACGACAAGGAACAAACTTTGCTCGAACCCGCACGACGTGTTGGTAAATTCATTGAATCGTTCGGTAAAACCCGACAGCTTTCCGGTGAACCGGCAGCAGAGTAATCAGCCATAGCGACCGCACATCCAGCGACTTCGGGAATTCTGCAGGCTCTCCAACAGAAAAAGAAAGTGCCAGGACCGTAGATTGAACACGGGACCTCCAGAAATCCATCGCAGAAACTTCAGTCTGTTGCTCTCCCAGCTGAGCTATCCCGGCGATGGGCCCGTTATTAGTCGATCAGGTGACATGTGTGGCGTCCGAAATGTGGTCAAGCCACCGTCATCAATGACGTCCCAGAGTATCGTTGATTCGATCATTCTTTTTCACCCTTTTTACGTCGAACTGATGAGGTGTAAGTAAAGTTTCGAATTCACCGATCAGGAGACGGCATAAAGTCACGTGATTCAGAAATTGCACAAGCGTAAATTCCAAGCAGAAATCCGATCACATTTCTCACTCGCGGTGCCATGCTTGCTGTTAAGAAAAACACGAAAAAAAGACCGGCTTCGTCTCAAGGTGGTCCTAAAGCCAAGAAGGCACACATCTCAAAACGTACGACTAAGTACGGCGATGAAGGCGCCAGGAAGCGCAGACTGCCTGTGACGCACCCGGTCAAGGAGATGACTGAAAACGACTCTGATGAAGAGTTTGATGGTGTCGAGAGTGGAGTGGATGGCATGGAAGAAAGCCTTGTCGAGGATGACATGGACGTAAATGTAAACAATAAAACATCGAAAGATGCAAGCGGTACGGTCCAGTCCCTCCTAATTTTTATCATTCTAACTCGTGGTATTCATTAGCCGCTGGGGAATCGCATAGAGCCCATCGCGTGTTGCAAGAGCAGCGGAAAGCTGCGAAGCCTCACTCTCAACTAATCGCGAATGCGAAGCGCGTCTGGTCCTTGGCCGGTCAGAAGAATATCTCCTCAGTGGAGCGTCAAAAGCACATTCAACATCTGATGAACATCGCATCTGGAAAAGTGAAGGACATTGTACTCAAGCACGACGCTAGCAGGATAATACAGACTCTTGTCAAGTATGGGCGTCAGAGGGAAAGGGACCAGATCGCTGGGGAGCTGAAGGGTCACTATAGGGACTTGGCTCGGGGAAAGTACTCTAAAGTGAGTGTCCGTCTCCATCACTGTTTCAGCACTTAATCTCTGAATCCGGTTCAAGTTTCTGGTGACGAAACTGATTCGGTTTTGTCCAGCACACCGTGCTTCGATTCTGCTGGAGTTTCAGTCACACGTCGTCAACCTCTTGTTGCATCGAGAAGCCTCAAGTGTAATTGCTAACGCCTTTGAACTGTATACCAACGCTTACGAGCGCTCAACTCTAATGCGAGACTTCTACGGGAAGGAGGCTGCACTTTTTTTCACTAGTCACAGAGCTGCCGAGGACATCGAAACCGCAAAGAAGGGTCTTCATGGCTTGCTAGACAGGATCGAGAGTAACAGGCGCAAGCGCGTACTTGCCGCTTTGAAAGAAAACTTGACAACAGTGTAAGGCAACAAGTTTAACGCCATCGTTTGGATTTTAACGCCACGCAGATTTAACAATCCTGAAAAAGGAGCTGTCATACACGCCATTGTACATCGCGGTCTGTGGGAGTTTCTCACTGCCGTCGACAATATCGAGGTGGAATCAGATCAAGAAAAGCTGCGCCGGGAGATCTTTGAAAGGTTCATTAATGCGATTACATGTTATGCAAAGTACTCATCGTCGTACAAGTTGTCAGGACGTTCTGGCTGAAATGGTGCATACCAAGGATGGCAGTAGGGCGGTTCGCAACTTCATTGCCCATGGAACGGCAAAGGTCTGTTTCGTAATATATATACTCCTGCACGCTCATCATACTATGTCAGGACCGGAAACGCATTATCCAAGTAATAAAACCGCATGTTGAGCGCATGTGTATGGACGATGAAGCACAACTGGTACTATTTACAGCCCTTGATATTATCGAGTATGATTTGTATTTCTTCGTTAGTGCCTTATTGATATAATTTTCCAGCGATACAAAACTCACAGCAAAATCACTTGTCTCTGACATGACGTCACATATCTTATCACTTGCAGCGAGCCCCCAAGGCAGACGCTCCCTTTTCCATCTCGTCGTTCCGCGCTCACGAAGACATTTTACTCCCGCTCAAATCGCTATGATAGCGGAAACAGATAGCATGCGCGCGAAGACGAGCAAAAAGGATGATACGATTAGAGAGAGCGAGATACGGAAAGCCGCAAGCCCGGAACTTGTCCAGTTCGTGGAAAAGAATGGCGCGGAAACAGCGAGAGATACGGGCGGAAGCTTGCTCGTGCTGGAGATTATGCTATATGCCGAAGGAGGTCGAGTTTCTTCTGTCGATTTGTGATTGACAAGAATTTCTAACATTCTTGCAGACAAGTCCTCTGCGATGAAAGCCCTCGCCGAGGCTCTCATATCGTCTTACCCATCGGAAGACTCATCACGCCCACATCCCATCGACCTCCCTCATACATCTCGCATGTACAAAAGTCTACTTCAAGGCGGTCATTTCTCCCACTCGGAACAATCCATTGCGTGTTCGCCCGCGTTCTCACCATCCGAGTTTGCATCCGTATTTCTCTCGGTCGTCGGGAAGGACACGATGATTGCGATCGCTCTGGGAGATGGCGCCTTCGTTGTTGCTGAGCTCCTGGAACGGATACGCGAAACAGGCGACGACGAGCAAATGGCAAAGGTCAAGGGCTGGTTTGATGACGCGTTCGTTAGTCGGATTAGGGATTGTGAGGCAAAGGGTAAGAACGTTCTACTAGAGAAGATCAAGGCTTTGTCGTAGGTCTCGTGCGAGATCGATCTGTACCAAAAAGCTTTGCCACGGTACATCGCACACATTTTCAACGATGTAATGACGTCGTCTTATGGAGCGATTTTGCGTGCTGCGGGATCACTATTGGCCTATCATGCAGGCCAAGCGATCCTTGGTTATATCGTGGTGACATCAAATTTAAGATTTAGAGTTGTGCGTATACATTCCGAACCGTGTTGCCTGAGGTGAAGAAATCCCCACAGCGCGCGGAGAGAACAAAAAAATTAAAACTGTTAATAGTACCCATAGTCGAAGTCATAACTAGCGTGACGCAACAGAATTTTCTCGTGACCACCTGTGTGGATAAATCAAATATCTTCCGCTTCCCATGAATGCGGAGTACGGAGCGCCGCGGAGCATGTCGCGTTGGTGTACCGACACTCAACTCCGTGCCACGTTATTCATATACATGGTATGACTATGCCGTGCTAACGAAGAGCGTGAATCGCTGTGGGTCCGTGCGTAGACACTGGCAACAACCAAAACAGGTAAAATTATTGCATCCCGCCAATGCGGCGGGTGCCGAGCGTTCGGCCACTGTTCGACTCAACTTTCAACGTGTATCATAGTACAACGCTTACCCCGCATGGTGCGTGTGGTTGTTACTTCAGTAAATCAGTAACAAATTTTCACTGACACTGCTTCACACATCCTTCCGAACACACTTTAGCCTGACTCGGAGTCCAGTTTTTTTGCAAGTTCTGAATGATTAATAACGTTGGTGTCGAGTGCTGATTGTTTGTTCAAAGAACATGAAGGCGTTGGAAGTCGTTGGTGGATATGTCTTGAGCATATCCGATGCCAAAGAGTGGGCGAGGCGCCATTGCCCCGGCATCACAATTACGCAAGACAACATGACCCCCACTCGCATCGACGAATATCGTTTGAACAACGGAGGATATTCATTTGAATGTCTCGACTGCGTGCACTGTGGCGAATACTCGTGCTTTTTCGTCGTAGACAAGATAATCGACACAAAATCGACACCGTCCACTTGTAAGCCATTGGTAGAATCCCCAAAATCGCTGGAGAGGAAGGAAATGCTTTTTAACATGGAGGGGGACGAGGAAATCGAGCAGAGAGCGACATATTATACAATTATCGATCCATTCTGTGAATGGCCATAACGCACTCGTCTGCGTGGCCGGCACAGTAGAACTAGAAACTTCCAGTCGCTGGCATGTTATCCACGACTTTTTTTTACCCCCGAACGTCGGAGTGCCCGGGCCGGCGATCCCGGTGGCTACGGGCGACATCACGAAAAAGGGAGAAGCGTGATATGGCATTACACAGCCATTGCAATCCATTGCCAGTAACTAAAATGGCATATCATGCTTCTCCCTTTTTCGTGATGGCCCGTGGCGGTGACGCTGTGCCGAAAACTTATCTGATGTACGCACTTTGAAATCGTTCTAACAGGTAGACTGCCAAGGTCACTTGCGAATATCGATGCCCTTTATCAGGAAAATCCCAGTATGTAGTATGTTCATCAATTTTACGGCCTGGTCTGAGTCAACTCTCCGTGGTCTACGTGATCGGCTGATCCGTAGTCTCGCTTGTCGAGATGTCATTCAGGTGACTAAAGGGTATATCATTCTATTATCACCTACTAGATCATCCAACTCCCATGGTAACCGAATCCGGGGCTTTCAGTATCGCCGGCCGCTATAACGAGCGCTTAATGGTGACAAACATAACAAACGAACAAACGGGGACACTCGGTGCAAGTTAGAATAACTCAACTCGGTACGTTCATCATTTACACAAGCAGCGAGACAAAATTTTCAGAAATGTTTGCCGAAACATCGTCCTCACTTTCTCTAGATGAGATAGGTATATGTAGTACATAAATTTGAGCCTGTTTACATAGGACAGCATTAATCAAAGCTCACGATCTAAGCGGAGTTCTTCCTTCCAATCTTACGTTCGAAGAACTTGCAATATGCTGCTCGGACATGCGTTTGTAATGATCCATTGTCATCCATCATTAATGCTGAGCGTAATAGTTCGCAGAGCCCCGATCAAGACCGTTATCGCTGACGAATCATGATATGATGGTTCCCACAGGCGACAGTAGATAAAGCGCTCCCATTTGCCCCAACTGATACTTCCAGTGCAACTCACTCCGTACACACCGCTTCCATCATGGCAGAATCCAAAGTCTGGTTCAGTGAGTTCACCTCTGCACACGGATATTACTTGGCATTAACTCGCACATAGTTACGGGTACTTCAACCGGCTTTGGTCGCCGGATGACAGAGTACCTCTTGCAACAAGGACACAAAGTCGTCGCTACCCTCCGCAAGCCCGAGGCGCTGTCTGATCTCGCAGAAAAGTATTCCTCCGATCGTCTCGTGGTTGTCAGGTTGGACGTCACCAAGCACGAGGAGATCCCAGCAGCGTTCGCCAAAGCTCATGAAGCATTTGGCCGCGTGGACATCGTCCTCAATAATGCGGGTAAGATGATCAATGGGGAATTGGAGTCCACCAAGTATGAGGATGCGCGGGATATGTTTGAGATCAACTTCTGGGGCGCGGCGCAAGTTAGCCGGGAAGCTGTGCGATTCTTCAGAGAGGTTAATCAGCCCCAAGGCGGCAGGCTCCTCCAAGTGTCGTCTGGACTGGGGATCGGTAGTATCGCGTGCTACGGATATTACAGTGCCACGTAAGTCATTTGCACCACCGGGTTAGCTCCCAGACTTATAAATCATCAGGAAATTTGCTATTGAGGGATTGTCGGAAGCACTTGCAGACGAGCTGGACCCTGCCTGGAACATCAAGGTAAGACAGCGACTCTATTTTCCTTCTGCGGGCCGTGGCTGAATTCGGAATAGGTTACCATAATCGAACCTGGACCGTTCCGCACGGAACTCGCGGGAGCGAACCAAAACGTAGCTCCTCCTCATCCTGCATACACAAATCCTGAAATGAAGGGATCTCAATTCCGCAAGGCGTTTGACGCGGGAGTTATCTATGATGGCGACCCACAGAAAGCTTGCATTGCGTTTGAGAAAATATCCAGATTAGAAGACCCTCCGCTCCGGTTCCCTCTCCACAGAATTGTGCTTGCTATTACGAACATGAAGGGAAAGAGTCTGGTGGACAACGCGGAGAAATACAAGGATTGGTCCGATGACCTGTACTTGTGATCGATAGCCCTGTAGGATTTCGTGTATAAATGTTACTGTATTGTGTATGTCGTGACCATTCCGGAGAAGTTAAATCTGGGTTACTGAAGAGCAGCGACCAAGTCTTTCGCCAATGAGAGCGTTTGATCATGTGCAATCTCTGCAGCAAAAACGCGACACATGTGCACTAGCCCTGGTTGATGACGATGAGCGTTTGAACCGGTTACCCACAGTCATGCATATCGTCACGTGCTCGAATCTCATTTTGCCCGTGTCAGCTTTGGAGACCCTTGAACAACAACCCCAACCACAGAGTTTGAAGCACTGGTTTGCAACTTGTTAGGTATGTTCGTTGGCATCCTTTTTGCGCCTCTTTTGGCTTATTTTTATGTTTTTAGGACCATGTCCACCGCAGACGATGTCACCAACCCCAACTCAACATTCGACACACTTTCACGCTCATTCCTCATGATCATCTTTTCGGAAATAGGCGACAAAACATTTCTCATTGCAGCTATTCTGGCAATGCGCCATCCTCGCCTCGTAGTATTTGCAGGCGCTTTTGGTGCGCTTTTGGTCATGTCTCTGCTCTCCGCCGAAGTAGGCCACCTTCTCCTCAAGCTCATCCCAAAGCAATGGATTCATTTTTGCGCGGGCGTTCTCTTCTTTGTGTTCGGATCAAAAATGATGAAAGAGGCGCGCGACATGCAGGGTGGAAACGAAAAAATGCAAGAGGAAATGCGAGAGACGCAGGAGGAGATCGATACCGCCGCTGCGGGGATGGAAACCGGATCGAATAGCCATGCTATCCCTCTAGAGCGTCTCGAAGAAGGCAAAGCCCCGACGCACCCCCGAAAAGCGACGAAATCCAACATTGCTGATAGCTTCCGCAACTTTTGCAACTTCATCTTGGGCCCGATTTTTGTGCAGTCATTCCTCCTGACCTTCTTGGGTGAATGGGGCGACAGGAGTCAGTTTGCCACCATTGCGCTTGGCGCAACGCACGTGAGTTTAGCTCAGGCACTTTGTATCGATGAACTCACGGGGTTGCTGCGCTTTTTAAAGAACGTCTATCTTGTGACCCTAGGAACGGTCATCGGTCATACCGCTTGCACCGGTCTTGCCGTTATCGCTGGTCGTTACATCTCTACCAAGATATCTGTCAAGCATGGTTCGTATTGACTCGTGACATTATGTGTCTGTCGTTCTCATGTCCGACTATCTGCAGTTACGTTTGGAGGGGCTACGCTCTTCCTCATCTTTGGTGTGATTTATCTGCTCGAGGCTTTTGCAGGGTCTGCGGAGGAACTTGCGAGACCGCTGTCTACGGACCCAATCCCCGCTCTGTAATATATCTGGCCACTACTTTACGATACTATTCGCTCAATGCTGTACATGTGACATGCCCGACTCGCATAGTCTGCAGAAACTTGCGAAAGAAAAGAACCAGGCTATCCGTACGAGTGAGGTAGCAGTGTCGCGGGTCGGCCCGGTGACTCGGTCGTCATATCTGCGCGCCTGTTTATTCAAGTTACCCATTGTTGTCATCGACGTCTGGACAACATGATCCTGCAATGTTCTACTTACGAATTTACCTGGAATAGACCCAACTGCCTAAGTTTCGCGTTCCCTATCGCTGCTTTTCGACATCCCTCAGTGACTACTGGTGTATGCATCGATAGTGGTCATAAGTTCACCTGTGCTTCAAATGGGAGGCTATGCATACGTACGAGTACGGGTAAAAGGACTGTCATCTCTGCCAGAGGTGCGGTGAACGTATGATCATGTATCCATGTTTAGTACTAACTCGACGAGGTTACAGAGGCACTCTATTTAGCCTTTATGCGTTAGGGAGAAGATGATCTTGTACTAGTAACGTGGTCATCAAATGGGCTTTGCGTACGCCGGATGTATGCGGTCTCCTCAAGCTCTAGAGCATCGAATCCGACGAGACTGGGCTGTTGGAGAATGCGATCAATGGCAGCTCGCATAGACTCATCTTCGTGAACCACATCAATACAGGTAGACGGTAGAAGAAACCTCACACACGATCCAACGTATCCAGCGCAGCTAGTGCTTTCGATGGTTTATTGCGCCGTTTCGTGATTTTTGGGATGGACCCCGATGTGGACGGATACAAGCGGTCTTCCCTGAAAACCGTGTCTGTAGAAGCGCTCGCGTTGCCCGAGTTTTCACTGAGATCGCAACGTGCATGCGAGAGCATAATCTCTGACCGAATCGACGAGAGCGTCGGTGACGCGCTTGGGCCAGGACGAACGCGGTCAGGCTCATGCATTGACCCGCACAAGGCCGAGGCGAGACGCTGCTTGGCAAAATGCCGCTTTTGTGCGCGTCCGATGACGTCTTTTGACTTGGCTCGTGCAGTGTTTCTGGAAGACGCGCGCCCGTACGTGGGTGAGAGACATTCGCCTAGGGGCTGAGAGAAATGGAAGTAAAAGACCTTTTCCCGCCCATGTAGTTTGCTCCGACCATTTTTTTTTACCTCCCTTCGTGCAAACTCGGCGAACGTTTAGCACGAGAACGAGCGGCTCGGATCAATGGATGGTGAAGTGATATAGCTTGGAAGAGCAATGGGGCCGATGATCGTGGCCGTTGCTCTAGAGGAGCCGATTCGTTCGACTCCGCATCACCGATCACCGTTCCACCGGTGCGTCCATTCACCATTACTTGAAATAAACACATAAAAGCATGAAACGGCGTTCAACACTGAACTGCGGGATCAGGGTCGATGTAGTGTGGAGACAACGGCCTGGCAAACTTCTATTCCCGAGGAAAGGCAATGACGACGACGACGACGACGTGCACCGGATTGGCCAAGGGAACTGCGGGATTCAAAGTACATAGAAGCCCTGACCCAACGGCGTTTGAAGTATTCAGCCTGCTGCCTACCCGACAGATTGGCACTTGAATATTTGAATCCACGGTAGTCGCGCTTACATTTGGAAAGCCAAACACAAATACATTGGACCTCCCCCCAACCAAGGTGACCCCCATGTCACTCGTGGGTCACGAAACTAGGAGTTTAATTACGGAGCGCTTCAGTGTTGCATTTTTTCACCTTCACGGTCACATACTTACACTGTATCGGTCGATTAAAGTAGTACTCGGCTCCAAAAACAATTCAAGAGATAATTCTTATGAGGGCGGGTGTCAGAAAGATAAGACACTTAGACGATCAGATGAAACTCTCGACGGTGCGTCGCACGGTAGCACTTCAAACCAAAATTCAGTTGTAAAGATTTCACAATACCACGGACGGACTTGAAACATTTAGTAGATGTAGTTCGAGCACTATATGAAATGTCTGCACTGTCTGAGTAATACAAGCCATGTAAAAAATCAATGACGCAAGTGCTCTATGAATTCTCGAGATGATACTACAGTGATCCATCGGCGGATTTCGCTGCTTCGAACCCTTGAAACACAAACCTTCATTTTCATTCAGATGACACACAAAACAAACCGTGATAGATTAAACATGAAAACAGAAAGATCACGGTGACGTGCTGAAAAAGCACAAATATGTAATCACGAGAAAGCACAAAAGGAGATATGGTCCGTAGAGAATTTAGCCTATTATATGCACTCAGCAGGAAGAGGAACATAACTACTTGGGTGGTGGGGAGGGAGGATTATATTTACAATAATCCGCCGAGGAGCCCACCAAGGAGGCCGCCGAGACCTAGGCTGTCGACGATGGACAGGACAGGTGCGAGCAGGGACACCAGAGGACCGATAAGTCCAGTAACCAAGGTACAGAGGATGGAGATCAGGTCACAGAGAACTTCTCTAATAGTTTAAAAACCTGTCAGTGTTTTTCCGGTTAAATATGGAGGATTACTTGCCCGAGTGTGCAGGCCAAATCAAAAATGATAGTGTAGAGTGCGGAATCGACCACCTGGAGAATACTACCGAGAGCCTGGAAGACGAGCTGTTCCATACAAGTCATGTCTCTGAGTATACATAAGTAGTTGATTAATAAAGACGTACGTTGACAATGTCGGTAAGAATACCGGCGAGATCAGATGCGGACAGAGTGCTGTCACCATCAGCAGAGGTCAAGATCACGCTCAAGGGTTGCCCGGAAAGGGCCTTCAAGTTGCTGGCAGAATTGGTCACGGCAGTATTGATGTTGCCGATAATGGGTGACAGGTTTTCCTCAGTCGCGTTCTCAGGTGTGGCATACACTGCGTCATCTTTAGTAAGCCAATGATAAACAAGGTTTACTCTACTCACACAGTTGGTGCGCAAGAGGTGTGATGGTATTGCTGAGATCGGCCAGGATGGCGGCAGCAGACTGGGAAGTCTGGCGCTCGGCAACTGGGCTGGCGAGTACGCTGACGGCAGCGGTAAAGAGAACGGAGGCGATCGCGAAGAAGCGCATTGTAGTGAGGAGGGCGAAGGCGTTGTAAGAACTCGTGAGTCTGAGTGCTTGGTGGATTGGGGTCGAGTTGAAGCGTTTATATACGTCGAGCTTCAGCACTGAGGCCATCTCCGTATCCGACCATCGATAAACGAGGATTCCGAGGATGCGTCTTCACTGGGGTCACATGTGGTTCATACATTCGTACAGCCCGTTAACATCGTTGGTAGCATAACGAGTTCTCAGCACGAGGCCCGAATGCGTCATGATCTATCAACGTCAATGGTCTTCTCGTCCCTGAAACTCGATCCTTGAACTAAACTGGTAACTGGAAGCCAAAATCCACCCATAAAGAGAAACGTGGTGCTGGATGAAATCGAGAGAACTTCATGCTCCGTGGTTGCACCCGCGACCATCGCAATGTTCTTCCTGGAGTGAACGTAAACAACTAGACCATTTTTGGACATGGAAGACGTACATACGTGATGACTAGTGAGGTGAGACACAAACCATTACCGGACATACTGCTTAAAGCCTGCGTTGTGATATCCTTCAGGGGATCATAGACATACAGCCAAATGGCTAACTCGTCAAAAACAGAGCGAGACAACCTTAAATAGACAGACCGGTATATGATGTCCATTCGTAGCGTTTTCAGGGAAAAGACACTAGAAATCTAAATGGTTAGGAAAGCTTCGTCCTTTGAAATTTTTACAAACGGGCCGGCGGGGCCATCCGAGATGAACTCATAGCTCTAAATTTCATATAAACACGCGAACTTCGTAGCCCTGCAACGGTGGTCGCTCAACTCCTACGGAAGACACAGACTTGATCCGGTTCATGGTTTTCGCGAACTAGGAGCCCATCACTAGATGCTGTGGACACATAGAACGGAAACCTAGGCACTCCGTGGCTACTTGACTCGATTATGGGTGGCAACTTGCACGCGGAGACTGAGCGACCCAAGAATGCCATTTGACTCGGTTGTCCGACGGAATTCTTCAGGATTGTATTACATCATTCGAACGAGCTGTCAAGGCCGTAGGACTCCATCCAACATGGATTTCATCTGTATCGCATCCGAGTGCGGGACACGAGTCCTGATGTACCCACAGCTTGTAGGCGATAAGTAGCAGGGGCGATGTCGCTGATATAGCATCCATGTGAAATCGGTGTGTTATGAACATGCATAATCATACAGCCTGATAGAAAGAGTTGGAAATTGTTAGACGCGGAGTAGGTGCTGAAATTTCGAACGTACTAAAGGCAAACTGCGTCACGCCCTGGACCGTATCTGCTTAAGAAAAGTGATGGGGCACCTCTTCACGATCCACGCCCTTGGTCGGATAATTTGTCAATGAGCGGCCGCCGTGGTCCATCCTTTGACGTTATACAGGCGCTATTTTATAAACTGGTCCACTCTCACATTATCTCTGAGTGTCAAGAGACCTGTGTCGTTTGAACAGACAAAGCTCAGTTTTTGAACGGTGGAAAAATTTAGTGACATATATGATTCTCACGGTAGGCCCTGACCAAGCACTTATACAAAATGCTACACTTAATTTATACCAGGTCTACCATGATCGCTGTGCCCGTCGAAGTGGACGATCCGGCTTGGCCAATTGGTTCTTCGCTGGCATACACTGATCTCGTTGACAACTTTGCGTAAATTGAAGTACGTACGTAGGAAATAAGGGGCGCTAAATAATAATTCGGACGGATAATATACTTCATTTCCCCACGATCGAGGCTGAAATGCTATATCTGTCTTAAGTTGCAAAAATTGGCTCGAAACAGCAGAATAAATAACGCTTCTTTCATTTCACCATACTACGATATCACTACCCAGTTATAGACCAAAAAGAAAAAGAAAAGACGGAAGAAGGGAGATCGCACAGAGTAATTCTACATCTGTTCAGCTCAAGTGAAAGAACATGTGATGCTTAAGCTATTACATTTACAATAAACCGCCGAGAATGCCGCCGAGAATGCCTCCAAGACCCAGTAAGTCGATGACAGAGCCACAAGGCAAGAGCAGGACAAGCACGGTCGGGACAATTGCGACAACCAAGGTGACCAAGATACTGATCACATCACAGACAGCTTGCCTGGTAATTTAAAAGTCTGTCAGAGTTTCTCTGTGAGAAGAGACAGAGACACTTGCCCGAGTGTAACGCACAACGCGAAGATGACGCTATAGATCGTAGAGCTGACTATTGCAAGGACTATTCCAATAGCCTCGAAGAGGGGCTGTTGCATAAAATATTTATGAGTTATGGAACGATCTTTCGTAAGTTGAAATGGAAAACGCACGACGACGATGTCGCAAACAATATCGGCAAGTTCGACCGCTGTCAGAATGACTGTACCATCGACAGAGAGCAAGATCACATCAAGAGATTCCCCGACAAGTGCATTCAATCCAGTAACAGCAACGTTAACAGCCGCGGTGATATCATTGATAATGGGCGTCAGAATAGCCTCGGTCGCATTCGCAGTGGTAACACATTCTGCATCATCATCATCAGCAGCAGCAAGAGGTTAAAATAGGGAAGTTGATCCCACTCACTCAGTTCATAGACCAAGGGTGTGATTGTAATACTGAGGTCGTTCAGGACGACAGCAGCAGACGGGGGGTTCGAGCGTTCAGCAATGGGATTGGCGAACACGCTGACAGCAGCGGTGAAGAGGACGGAGGCGATGGCAAAGAAGCGCATTGCAATGAGAATGAAGAGGACTCGGTTGTTGTAAGAACTCGTTTGTTGGAGTGCTTGAGATATTCGAGATTATTTGAGGGGTTTATATATCTCGAGCTGGAGCACACTGAAATCGGCAAATCATATAATTAGGAACAGACGAAAACTCGTGATCCATTGGTCCCATGCGATTGGTAAGTATGTATGTTCATTCTGGGCATCAACCAGGCGGTGATTTCATGGTGAGTTCTCGACTGGGAGAATCGCGATCTGTCAAAAATCAACGGCATATACGTCCCTTGTACCTGCAGGATGGGCAGCGTATTACCGGGGACCGAATATCAGTCAAAAAGAGAACCTGATCACGGTGAGCAATGAAAACCGGTAGGCCATCGTAACTGCTTGTGAGTGATTGATAGACCATCGTGTAGATGGGAGTGTTCCGCAAATGACGGCCAGGCCATAATGGCAGTGCTGGGTTTCCACTTCGAGACCCTAAGAATCATAAGCGCAAGGCTTTCGGGGCTCGATAGGTTCGCCAGGTCGTGTGACGCCGCGGACGCGGGCCAACAACGGACATGCCATGGCTGTCGCTGTCACCGGGACTCGGT
Source organism: Austroboletus novae-zelandiae (assembly GCA_038090275.1). Lineage (NCBI taxonomy): Eukaryota > Fungi > Basidiomycota > Agaricomycetes > Boletales > Boletaceae > Austroboletus > Austroboletus novae-zelandiae. Next base: position 8,259 of record JBBPML010000084.1, on the reverse strand, counting down.
TACAGCTGTTTTCATAAATCTGCGGAAAACTGCGGCCGGGAAATGACCCCAGCTGCAGCTGAGTAAGCGCGTTGGCCGTTTGTGATGTTACTAGGCATCAAGAAGGCGCTTCGGGTTACTCAGACGCATGCCAGTAGCGAAGCGGGAGAACACATCAAACCAACGTTTACGTTACAGCTCATCAGCACCTGGGGTCCTTACCCGGCCGTCTCCGAGGCGCGACTTTGCTTTCTGCAGACCCAATCATATTACGTTGCTTGCTTGCTCCAATCCGTTGTCCTCGCATTGCTATTGCTAGCTTGTCATACCTGAATTTGACAATGGCAATGAAGCGTTTACATGCACCTTGGGAGTCGATGGTTCAGGAACCGGTACTTTTTCCAGAATATGTGGAGGAAGCTGTCAGATGAACACAAATATATCATTGACCGGAAATATTTACGTACCATAGCAGACAAGTAATTAACCCCCTGTTCATGGACCTACAACACCCCTACTTTGAGATTCCTAATGATTTTCTCAAATCCAAGTGTCCAGACATCAAAATATGATTCGTGAACACAACCATAACCCCTCACTGAAGGGAGTGGTCATCAATGATCGGGGTTGTTGTTGTGGTCCTGACATGTGCCACATCGAGTACGAAAAAATAGTAAATATTTTCAATCGATCATTAGCTTTGTAGGAAGAATCCGATATAGATTGATTTATTCTGTGTCGAACACAAGAACCCGAAGTATATTCCCAAGCATCTTAGCCGAAATGTCTTGGTGTGAAAGGAGAGCAAGGACTCATCAGGGGCAGAAAAATACACATGCCAAAGGCCGTGCTTGAAGCGACTAAAAGTCATACATCAATGAATCATGTCCTGTGCATTCTGTGAAACAGGCGGAATGCAGGTCCGGGTGCCTGTCTTTGCCAAAATACCGTTATTTCAGTCGCCTTAACCATCAGAAATCAGCAAGAGACTCACTGTCCGAGAGAACATTCCAAAAGTGTTTTTTGTGGGAGCACCGTCTCTGAATCACTTGACTCAGTGTACGTTCTTTGTAACACGAAGTTTATACGACAGTCCAGACATCAATAGAACCTCAAGTACATTAGCTGGATTGAATGTAGAAAGTCGTGAGACAATGAGCTGATTAGCCGATCAGATGACGAGTGGCCAGATCGGGGAGTTGGCGTTGCCAACCCTGCACCAACCTCACAGTGCCGTGGGACATAATACGACCCCGAATCTGGATACCACTGCAGTGGCAGGATATCGGTTCGTATCCGTTTCATTACCCTGTGCAAACATATCCTTGAGTCCGAGGGCGCCGCTCATGAACCTGTGGAGAGCGCTCCACTTTCGCTCAAGCCATCAGGAGTTGCTCAAGCCTGAGGAGAGTCGATGCGGCGGCCACACCAGGTTTGAAAAGGATGGCGTTCGTGACTTATTACAAATTGCAGACGGACGTTTGCAATGTCCGTATCTCTCATAGGCCTCGGCCCTCCACGTTCACCGCCGTGTATGTGGGAGTGGAAGACAGCCATCCGAGCAGCCAGATCGGTGCCTCCGAATTTCGGACAAGAAATCAGTCAACGAATGCGTTCAGGCACAATCACAACCATATGATCATTCTGGATTCCAGGCCACTTCGGAGGCACCTACGTGCAGGCAGAGAGGCTTGTGTCAAGTTCGTACATTGACTATGCGTCCTCGGCAACCTGATTAACTACACGACAAGCGAACGTCATACTCACAAATCCACGAGGTGACATTGCCGTGCACCGTGCATCTTTTTGTGTATGCGTCAATGAGGTAGGTATAACAAAAAGGATATCCGCGGTGCAAAACTCGTCGAGTTACTTATCAACTTCAGAGGAATCCACGCCTACCTACTCCGCCACTTCCCGAGTCTCACGGACTGGTTCCGTTTCACACTGCGGCCCCTGCCCTCTAGTAGTTAAGCGGTAGGCGCTAAGAACCGGCCCGTACCATCATCGATGAGGACAAGGCACACCTACTATTCATGCAGTGGTTTACCAAAGGCCTCTTCCAGATGCGGTGTGCACACACAAGGGAAACATCCATGTGGCTACGGACGGAGTTCAAGAAACTTAAGGTCCCCGTTGACCACAAATTAATTTGCTGATTTTCAACCCGCGCTTCTAAGCGACCAACAAGAGATGTAATTAACCAAGTAAACGTCAGCATAGAAGTGGAGTATACAGTGTAGCGGCGAGGTCATTGCACCCCCGGAGCTGCAAGCAGAGCTCGCGAGGGCTCTAGATCTCCAGTCATATTTCACCCTTGGCAATGTATTCCTCGCCCTTCGCTCACTGCACTATTTATTCACATAGGAACTTCAGCGCTAAAACGGCTAGCAAATTCATTCTCATTTGCTTGATAATTTTTCTGTAATATATTCATGGCTGGAAACCCAGCTATCCTCCGTGGAAACACAATGCAGAGAGGGTTGTCATATTACGGGTTACGGTTAAACTTGGTTACCATAACCTAAGTGAATCGCGTTCAATTCCCCCTCTCCCCACCCCTTTGTTCTTCCCTTACCTCAGTGGTACCGTTTACGATTCGTTTGAGCGTCCCGGCCACTCCCAATGCCGAGGGCGCCGGAATTCACTGGCGCCCTCTCTGCTAATCATTTTTCAGAGTCTATCCTATTGTTTTATATCCACCAGCGCTCATGGTCCCCCTGGCAATTATGTCATCTACACTTCTCGCCGGAAGCGTCATGGCGCTCATGATCACTTGTATTTCAGCATCTGCTTCATCTCTATGGTGCCCTGCTCAGGCCCGTCTTTTACGAATCCTGTTTGCGGTCCGCACCATGTAATCATGGCCCTAAATCTGTCCAGTCACATCGGAACGTGAGTGGGATCAGAGCGGTGGTGTCCTATCATCCCAAAACAATATAGTTCCAATTCCCTACTCAGTGTCCCCTACTGAGGGTCTAGACTCCCCTCTCCCCCTTGAAGTTATTAGTGCTGAACCCGAACGAATGCATGAGCGATATGTATTTATTCTTCGTCGCTGAAGTAAAATACATGAACAATCACTTTTACATAGCCAGCATAGATCATCTAGTCAACGAAAGTCAATCAAAAACACTTACGCATCCTTCAACGGAATACCCGCATACTCGTCGTACCCAAGAGCCAAGTTCAAGTTCTGTCCCGTCGTCAGCCTAAAGTGAAAGAGAGAGAAAGAAGAAAACGCGCACCTGCAAACACTGCGTCGCAGCTCCCTTGAGCAAGTTATTCAGCCCACCGACGACGACCACACGTTCCAGCCCGCTGTGCACTTGGACTCCACCGACGACCCATCCGTGCTGATTTTGTACGTCCGCGAGTGCTGGAACGCCCTTTTGGGTGCGTACGAGGCGCTCGCCCGCATAATACGATGCATAGAGCGAGGCAATGTCGCTCGCGCTGAGCTTGGACGTGGATAATGGGAAAGAAAGCGTGCTCAGGATACCGCTGAAGAAGGGCGCGACGGTCGGGATGAAGGCTAGTTGCACGCCTGGCTTCGAGGGAGAGGCTGCATCAGTGGGTACAGCAGGGAGGAGTTTGGATAGGTGCCATCCCGCCTCGCGCTCGTGGATGTGGTCCGTAAGCGAATAAGGGCGGATACCCCCTCCGAGACTCTCCGGGGTCACTTTGGGTAACGTTATTGGGCGTGCTCCTCCCTCCCCTGACTGAGTGATCGTGCCAGCACCACTGTACCCTGAGACACCAAATACAGTGGGCCAGGCAGGCGGAGCAAGGTATGGAAGGAGGGGTGCAATGAGGAGCTGTGTCGACGTGGCGTAACATCCTGGATTTGAGATCCTTTTTGAGACACGAATCTCGTCGCGCCCATATAATTCTAACGAATGCGAGGCACGAGAAAGGGAGAGAAAAAAAGGTGTTATTACAGATCCGCAAACCACAATTTACAAAGTAGAAGAAAACGATCACACACCAGGCAACCCATACGTCCAGCCACCCTCAAACCTATAGTCGGCGCCTAAATCCACGATCACACTGCCTTCTCCTCGCTTCTCCGTTGAACCCTTCTCGACAGCGTCCACAAAGGGCTTGCAAACCCCATTCGGAAGCGCCATTACCCATGCGTCGACTTCCCCTTGCTTCTCCATCCGCTCGACATCCTCGACCGAGAGATTTGAGTGTGTGATCGGCGACTTGGTGTATCCCTCCAGTGGGTGTCCTTTAAGGACACGAGAAGAGACGTGCGTGAGGGAGAGGTATGGATGCGCATTTAGCAGGGAGGTAAGTGCTTGTCCAGTGTACCCCCGCGCTCCGATAAGTGCGACACGCTTTGGCTCCGTAGAGGTTGCAGGAGCGTGGGTGGCATAGCCCCGGCTACCGTTAGGGATTCCAGAACGGCGCGCCAACGTAGCGAACCCTCTGCTCCCGCCTAGCTGTACTTTCGCAAGCCCGACAGGGAGGTATGGCCTCCCTACTCTTCCGCTTTGTTCGAGGCTCTTGACAACTTTTTCCACTTCACTCACGTCGCTGATCCCGTACCAAAACAAAGAACGGCCAGAGCGTGTGAAGGATCCTTCCGCACGATCGAAATGCCAAGATCGATCCATTATCTCTTCACCCTGACCGGGGTGAGACATAGAAGGAGAAGGCGCGGTAAGGGGTTGAATAGACGCCGTCCATACAAGCTGACGGTGATCCTTCTTCAGAGCATTCCAAACGTTGTCAAGGACACCATTCAGCACGCCAGCGCGAGACGACAAAAGTTTCGTCACCACTGGTATCTGACCTTCAGGGTGTGACACGATGGCAACAGCATCAAGAGGTTCGTCAGCGTAGATCGACCACTCTCCCGGCTTAGCATTCTCGAGCTCGGTAAGGACTCCAGCAACGCTATCCTTTCCGCTGCGAATGCCCTCATCACGCTCCGAGATAACCTGGCGAAGCCGATCTTTCCCAATGCTTTCCAAGTTTTGGTGTTTGAAAAGCTTGTATCCTCGACGAATAAGTGTACCAGCGCCAGAATCAGTGAAGAGCTCTCGTTGAAGATTGGCAGCCGATATAACTGCCACGGAAGAGGAGCGGGGAAGGACATCCAAGAGCTCTTTGAACTCGCGCAATTTGAGCTTTGTACCGTATTTGACCCAAGGCTCTTTCATGAGTTGATCATATTCCTATACATCGACTAAGATTAGGATACTCCAAAGAGATCCCCATTAAACACCCACCTCATCCAAATTAATCACATCCAACTTTTCTCCTGTTACGCCGTGGAACATCCCACCTTTCTCGTTGATGAAGACAATTTTCATGGGCTCAAGCTCCTTGGAGAGTTCTCCTGCAGCGACATCCGCATTGACATTGAGGATTTGCCCATCGTTACTCTCAGCAAGGCTGCACAGGATGGGCAATGCGCCAGCACGGATCGAAGCTTCAATGGGCCGCTTGTCGACACGAGTGATCTTGCCGACCAGACCGTACTTGTGGGTGTCGAGAGCGGTAGCGGTGAAAACGCCAGAGGTGATAGGACGTGCACGTGTACCAAGTTTCTCGAGTGCGCCGACGAGTTTCAGATTTTCCTCGAGGAAAACACGACGAGCAATTCGGAGTGTCTTCGCATCTATAATACGATACGTCGGCATACCTGTAGATTCAGAAATTACGGAGCATACCGGTAACGCGGATACCATCAATATATTCCGGCTTAACGCCCTCGCCCTCGAGAATGTCATTCATCTGTGGGCCAGCGCCATGGAGGACAACAGGGTAGAGTCCCACGCGGTAAAGGAAGCTCAGGCTGAGCGCCAGCTCATCCAGATCGTCGAGGACTGCGCCGCCAATTTTGATGACAGCGAATTTTGCAGGTTGTGACGGATGGGAGGAGGACGAGAAGATGCGAAGGTGACGTTCGACCTCACGTTTGGTACCGAGAGAGTAGAGAAGGCGGGTGATCGTATCCTAGATGTACGTCAACATACCGCTGATGGCGTAGTGAGGGAACCGACTCTGTCTGTCTGAGCAACAGACTGGATGAACCTGGCTGATTCTTTACTGCGCACAGCAGCGAGCGCAGTTTGACGGCGACCAGCGACGACAACGGCTTTCGTGGCCACGGTTAGTCGAGAAGGCAGCGATGCAGCACGAGTCGACAACATTTTTTTGACGATGTGCTGGTGGTGATGGTACAAATTGAGGTGAGAAACGGAAAGAAAAAATTCTCTTGACACCCACTCAAACGACGTTTTAATACGTACTTGCAAGTTGCACATAGCGAGCGAGAGCGAAATGCTGTTGGCTCCAGTGAACAACTAATGCCGCTGGCAAATACACCTCACAGCCCAGAAGGACTTGCTCTACACAGGACTTATGCGTGTAAGTTCCAAGACCTTCACCCATGTACCGACAACGCTGATTTGGCGTGTATCAGTCTTGATTCTCCCTTGCCTCATCGTACCTTTGACTTTGACGACGACTGCCTAGGAAGCCGGACCATTCCCCCACCCACATAGCGGACTTGATGGCGTGGTACTCGCGCCAATGAGCTCGCAAACCAGTTCAACACTTTCGCCCTCATTATGTCGAAACAGGATCCTCAAGGGAGCCTCTCGCTTTATGTGGCATGGGCTTAGGCAGCCCCACCAGTTCACTTCCGACCCCTAATCTCGTGGACACGGACATTGGCATTAGACTCACCCCATTGGTCAAGTCCATCCCTGAGATGTCACTGTAGAGTTTCCATCGCAATCGCAGTTGCAATAGTAATCAAATGCCGATGAGCATTTATCTCCTGCAGGCTGTGCCCAGCGGTCGTTGTGGCACCCATCGGGAATGTATTCACGTCACAAACTCATTATTTACGTGGAGTGCATAACGTGCGTTCTGCTATCATGGTCCTGCGTTTTCGGCTAACGGCTGATCTACAAGCGACGTTACCACGGGATCTGTATCCTCTCGAGGAGAACAGCGACAAATAAAGTTTCCCGAGCCAGTTCTCGCGTGGCAAGTTCAGGTTCAACTTTGATTGTTTCTCTGTGATACTTACTCTTCTGTGAAACGCGTCAACTGAAGCTTTCGAGTAGCTGACTCTGCCAACTTTGTTGCATCCAATAAGTTGTGGCACTAACCTGCTCTGCCATCAAACAAGAGACTACCATAACTACAAACTTACCTTGGCCACTAGCGTGTACCCGTAAGAAGAAAGGATCCAAATTTCATGTAGTTGTGATAATTTCTGAGTCATAAGAGTTACACCTCAGACACAACTGAAAAAGTATGAGTGACAGAGTGGGAAAATATTGAATAACATGTTGAACTCTGAAAACTGAGTTTGTTAGCAACACTTATTTATGACAGATTTCGAATAATATAATTAATTATGAAGGTGAAACTTATTCATGAGAACAAGTTCAGAATGAGAGTGATCAAAACAGATAAGACATGTAAAATAATATGTTCACATTCATATTCAATGAAAATTATTTTGAGCAAGCATCTACTTAATATTTTAGCTATGTTTATCACTGTGCAATTTATACTTTTTAAATGATATATTTAACATCTGATGTGTCAAATGAGATTAAGTTGGAGCTGCCGCATATTTGAGTACAAAGTATGAATATATACATTATCTGTTAACTTGGTATAGTGAAATATGGACTCTGAACAAGCTATTGCATATGCATGACCAGTCTGCTGAGAGGGCCCTGTAGTGGACCATATGCTTCTCTACAGGGATGTGATCAGTGTAAGGTAAAGCTTTGGTTAAAGTGATACAGAAACTCACCATGTTCACTGACTATGGTGGGGGGTTTTAGTTTGCACCATAGTTGACTGTGAGCTGAATTCGCGCAGAATTTAAATGTTAGTAGGGAATCAGTGCATTTGCATAGGATAACAATAACATGACCGGGAACAAGGGGGATTAATTCCCACCACATTATGTGTGGAAACAAGAGGTAATAGCAATAGCGACTGGGTTAAACCGAAGAAGGGTATGTATTTAGTGGTGCAAGATGAAAAAGGAATTAAGAGTTGCTAAGTGGCCTAACATAAAGCAGTACGTACAACACATGAAGTACAACACATGTTGAAGGCTGAATCTATGTGCCATGAAAAGAATACAAGAGTGATTACTGAGACAGTGTTACGAATCCTAGTCACTGGGATCTATTATTTGCCCTAGGAGGGAGTCGAACTCTCAACCTACTCTTTATGGCAACTTGTTCTCACACCAAGGAGAACAGGACTTGTCGTTTCAACTCTTAAAGT
>JBBPML010000083.1:0-90631 GCA_038090275.1 Austroboletus novae-zelandiae | reverse complement strand
TCCGCTTCATTCTCCCCAGACTCACGTATTTAAACCCTTCAATACCCTCGATGTATTCCCCAAGTTAGACCTACCCGAATCTACCTTGATCATCGATTCCTCTCGGGCCCCTAGTCCCTGCCTTATCATCAAGTAGGCAGTCCCCTCACCCCTCGTCGTCGCTCCTCTATAAGCGACTCCCTCATCCCTGTGTCACAACATACATTGACCAGGTCAACAGCTCACGACATACCGTTGAGGCTGAGGATAGCGGATCGCCCGTCTATCAAACCCTTGCCACGTCAGCTGAATAGTGACGTTAACGCCCCCTCGCCCCCTCGTCCCTCGGGTCTACACCTGAGCGTAACAATACTTATGCATGAATTGCACCACATAGTGGAATAGCAGTCAAACAAGGAATACAAGTGGAAGTGGGAGTAGTCAATGCAGACTACAGAGGAAGCATCAAAGTCTTGCTGTTCAATCAATCTGATATGACATTCTAAATAAAACAAGAAGATCAAATTGCACAACTCATTCTGGAAAAAATCAACACTACATCTATAGTTGAAACAACAGAATTAGAAGAGACAAACAAAGGGACTAAAGGATTTGGGTCAACAGGAGTCAAAGAAAGAGTACATATGGTGATGGACCTGGAAGGGTTAATACTGCAAAGTCAAGCATTTGTGGACAAGGTTGCCACAGGAGATCGATTGTAATGACCTCAGGATTGGTCTCAACAAGACAGTAAATGAATTTGGAAAGAACTTATATATGCACCTGAAAAATCTGAAATATGAGAAACCATAATTCAACAAAACCATGATGTGATCACAGCAGGATATCCAGGATATCACCGAACAAGGGAATTGATCATGCAAAAATATTGGTGGCCATCCCTGAACAAAGATATCAAAAAGTACGTTCAGGGATGTCAGACTTGCCAATGGGTAAAAGAGAGAAATGAAATCTATGCCAAGATTTCTGCACAATTAATCCCACTGTGATTTTTTATATAAGGCCACCCACACTTTTTTTTATGGCCACCTCAATTTTTTTTCATGGCCATAATCGCACTTTTTTGGGGGACTACCTCTTTTTTTTTTTAAAAATGGTGATCACATTTTTTTGAATATCAGTGCAAATTTCCTTAGAGGGAATCCTGTATAGTTCACTCGTGTTACAGTGTGTATATAGTTAATGTGCTTAAAGTAAGCTGGAACAATATATTGTCCAATATACATAGCTACACTACCTAACAATTATCTGCCGCCACCATCATCTGTGCTCTCTCCACTATTGCCATCGTCAATGTAGTTGTGACCAGGCGCCATTGCATTATCAGCACACTCATCATCATCATCATGGAGCACATGCTGCTATTGCCAGGGGTGAGCGGACAAGGAGGTGAGAGAGTAGGGGACTCACCAGCACTTAGGGAATAGCACAGGCTACTTTTGACTGTATCTGTAGCCGTACCTACCAAAAACCCGAACCCATGCTCATACCCATGGCAGATTAACCCATGGGTACCGCCTGCCTTCGTCATCGCTGTGTGGTGTGGGGGCGCCATTGTGTTCCCTGCACCTTCATTGTCATCATTGTCTTGAAGGATGTCGGGGCTTGGGGGCAACATTGCATTCATGGCACTGCGTTGTCATTGATCATGTGGTGCTGGGCACGCCATTGTGTTGCCTGCACCCTTGTTGTTGTCGGATGGATGTGGGGTCGGGGACGCCAATGTGTTTGTGACGCTGCATTGTCGTCATCATCAGCCTTGAGGTGTTGGGTGCACCATTGCATTGCCTGCACCTTTGTTGTTGTTGTCGGCCGTGTGGCATTGAGCACATCATTGTGTTTGCTGTGCCCTTGTTGGTTTGTAGCACCATGTCATCATTGGCCTTGAGGTGTTGGGCACACCGTTGCATTGCCTGCACCCTTGTCATCGTCGACGTCGGCCATGTGGTATTGGGCGTGTTGTTGTGTTTGCTGCACCCTCATTGGTTTGTGACGCTGTGTCGTCGGGCTTGAGGTGCTGTGCACGCTGTTGTGTTGCCTGCACCCTTGTCATCATTGTCATTGGCTGTGTGGCGTTGGGCATGTTGTTGCGTTTCCTGTGCCCTCATCATCTTCTTGATGGATGTTGGGTGGGGACACCAATGCGTTTGTGACACCATGTCGCCATTGTCGTTGGCTGCGAGGTGTTGGATGCACCATTGCATTACCTACACCCTCATTACCAATACCTGTGCATGGTGAGTGGGGGGTGAGTGGAATGGTCAAAGGTGGGTGTGGGACTCACCTGCATTACCATCTGGTTGTTGATCAGCAAGCAGGACAAGGACGCCAGTGAGTGCTGAGTACTGAGTGCTGAGATACACGGTTTTGTCATGGGTCACAAAGTGTGACCTGCTCCCATACCTGGCAGGTGACCATAAAAAAAATTGAGGTGGCCATAAAAAAAAAAAGTGCAGGTGGCCTTACATAAAAAATCACAGTGGGATTAATTGTGCAGAAATCTCGGCATAGAAATCACTCATGCTCCACTACAACTAAATGAAATCTCTTTGGCCCCTTGGAAAATCATCTCTGTTAATATTATTGGCACATTACCTGAGTCCAGAGGGTATAATGCTATATTAGTGATTGTCGACAGATTCATAAACAAGATTAGAGTCTTACCAATACAGGACACTATCACATCAGAAGGCATAGCAAGGAAATTCCAAGATCACGTATTCAAAGACTTTGAAACTCCAGAGAAGGTTATTAGTGACTGGGGTACTCAGTTCATCTCTGGATTCATGAAAGATCTCTATTCCTTGTTACAGATCACAGGAAACCCTAGTACAGCATACCATCCTCAAATGGATGGTCAGACTGAGCAATTTAATCAGGAAGTTTCACAGGATAAATGTAACGTAGGTACAAAAGCAACGGTACCAAGTCACGTCCTGCTGGTAATGTCTAGGGTGTAACTTTATTAGTAAGCGAGCGAATGCTGGTGATTTGGAGATGATCCGAGAGCCGCTAAGCGATGGTTGAGGATCAGGCGCAAGGCAGCTGGGCTTTATTGAATCTCCACTATGCCTTAAATACAATCTAATCTAATTTCACATTTCTGAGTAAGATGTTTCACCTTGGCGAGTTGGCTTGCATCACGTGCAGTTACACTGCCTGCCTAGAGTTCCAACAAAGTTGAACAATACTTATGAATCTATATGAACCATCAACAAAATGACTGGTCTGAATGGTTATCTCTCGTGGAATTCACACACAATAATGCAAAAAGCTGTGCCACAGGACTTTCTCCTTTCAAACTGATGTATGGTCAAAACCCAGAAATTGAAGGACAAGGAAGACGGAAGGGATGGGTAGAATTGGCCAAAGAGTTTGCTGAACAAATGGTGAGAAATTGACAGGAAGCTGCGGCTTCACTCACGAAAGCAGCTTGAGACATGAAACGATTCTATGACCGAACTCAAAAAGAAAGTAGGGTTTATCAATCGGGAGATTTAGTGTGATTAGAGTCTATCCATTTACGCACTGACCAACCTATGAAAAAACTAGATGACAAATGTTTCGGCCCATTCAAAATCGTCACCAAGGTCGGATCGGCCGCATACAAACTCAAACTACCCCCAATGTGGAAAATACATCCCGTATTTCACGAATCTCTACTCACCCCTGCTGTTAAAGGTCAATTTCCTACTAAACTCATTCCCCCCCCCCCTTTCCGCCTCCAGATATTATCGATGGAGAACTAGAACAAGAAATTGAATATATCGTCGACTCGAAAGAATGACGAGGACGACTTGAATATTTGGTTCATTGGAAGGGATTTCCAGTTGAGGAAAGAGAGTGGATGTCCAATGCTAAGTTACGAAATGCTCCAGATCTACTGAAAGAATTCCATAGACACCATCCCACCAAACCTCGACCTCGTAAAACAATGCATATACGTTATAGCATTCTCGAGTTACCTGAAACATCTCCCTTATATCCTCCTCTCGTCGCCGACTCTCCTTGCATGTGTCCTATTTGTAAAAAGGACTCTCTTCCTGTTCCATCACCTCTTTTCCAAACGCCCGAGTTTTTGGAGTTTCGTAAGCAATATCGTTGTGACTCGTTCGTCGAGGACAACGAACCTTGAAAAAGGGGTAATGCTGTGATTTTTTCATATCTTATCTTATCGTTACTCGATTCGTCGACGGACACGTGTAGTATGGTATATATATTCTGGAGCGGAACGAAGGGTCTTTACGATTCCCTTGTTTTGCTTCAGGTATGCATTGTATTTTCTTCGGTTACGCCTCTAATATATGTTTTACTTCAGTCTCACTCTCGCTCATTGTTTTGTTGAGTGCGCTCGATCTTTAGTGCCGACAGTATATTAACATAAGAAAAAAATTCCATCGGATTCAACAAAACAAAAGGGAAAAAGGGAGCCTGAGTGACTGCTAATAAATAAGTGTTTGAAGCGCTGGAGCAAAGGGCCTGGTAGGGCAGGCGGTGGTAGAGGTCCTAGCGTGGGTTAGCATCGGCCAGAACATGGCCATAGGTCGTCCTTTCCCGCTCCAGCAGTGTCAGTCCGATCACTTTACACGTACTTAACATTGTCCGTTGATGGAAACAAGTGAATTGCCTATGTAAAAATCAAATAACAACACCAGGTGCGTTTTTAGAATCGCACACCCCATCTGCGATGTAATCGAGTGTAGTATCAATCCTGATGGTGATATTTTTCGGAACGCGCTGAAAAGAACGACGACATAACGATCAGCACGTATATCACACTCATCTCTCCTTGAGCTTACCCTTGATGACGTTAAACTCAATGAGTTTGAACCGTGACCTTGGACCTCAAGAGATATGTTATCCGAGCGAGACATGTCTCTCAGTCCATTGCGCGAATTCAGGGTGGCGAGCAGGGTGTTACAGTATACTGCGGAAAAAAAACATCAGCAAGAAGATGGTTGTTTACGGCTTAGGCTCAGGACGCACATCGACCAAGACAAAAGCTGAATATGATGTAAATAGTCGTATTCGGCCATACGCAAAGCTAAAGTAAGGTCTTTAACCAGTAATTTCATGAGGTAGTACATGAGGTGACTTACGCATAGTATGGTTACAATAGCACAAACACTGTTGCCCTGTCAGCTATTTGCACCTCAAAGAGATCATGAAACTGACCCGGTTAAGAGACCGGTCTTGATGCTGAACATAACCTAAACAATGGGTTCAATTTCTTTGAAATTGGCCCTGATGAAGCGAATACTTGCCAGCCTATTTATCAGCATCACAGACCTGACATGATACCTTCAAAAAGTAATTTTAGAAAACGAGCATAAGTACAAACCTCTGGAAGCCAGGTCGCGATGAACGGAGCATATAACAAAGCAAAGCGGCGATGAGGACGTCACATGCCGCAGCAAGTGCATTGACTGCCTTTGTAAGATTCTGAGCTTGAGGTAAGCGAAAAAAATAGCTCATGTGTCTGGGTCTATTTTATTCACCTGCAGGTAAACAACGCTCGCGGACGCGTAATACGTGCTGGGCGCATATAAGTAAATTCTCGACGGATATTAAATCAAAACAAACGCACGCCTTGACGGCAAGGACTACCCAATGTTACTGGTGTCAATGGCGCTACTTTCCAAACTGAGTTGTCACGCACCGCCAGACAAAGCTACAAATAACCATCAGTGCAGGTAGCATGAGCTCGGAGTGTTCGACGAACCAAATTGAGCAGCAATAAAAACGACCTAAAAATGAGACGAAGTATAAAAAACACATGAACATCAAACTCACAACTGGGCCAGTGGTAAGCCAATTTTGATTGCTAACTGCCGTAGAGATTACTCAATGACGGGGTTTGATCAGTATGCGAGTAACATACGCTTGTAAACGCGGAACGCAAGAAAACACTGAACGATCGCCGTAGTGAACGTCTATATGCATGGTAAGTTGGGTACTACGGGCCATCGAGGATGAATAAACAATATACACTGAAATAGACTCCAGCCTGGAAAGACAGGTCAACAAGGAGCAACGAAAGAAAACTATAACATACAACCAAGCTCCTGGTGGGACATGAATATGAACGCTTCATCTATCGAAATTAACTCACCAGACAGACTTGCCTAGTGTGGCAAACTCTCCAAAGTCGGTAATAAGATATATGTAAACTAAGTGTAGATGGATACACGTTCAAGCCGAGAAGGCAAATGCTCTTACTTGCATGCGAAATTAGGGCCTGGTGGGCCGTTTCGAACAAGAAAACGGCGGCAACCTGTCATCGGACAAGAGTAGTAATCAAAGTCAAAGAAGGTGAGTAATCAGATTAAACCGACCATCAATTTGTTGCGCCACGGGTCCGACGGATAATTATTGCAGTAGTACCACACCTGGACACAGATAGCTGATATACCCTAGTTCATTGAAGTGAAACCGAGAAATAGTGGTGGGACACACATCCATATAGACTATGGAAAGAATTGATTAGCGCGCACACACAATGCCTCATATCATACGGACATTGCTGCAAACGTGGTTCCAATCAGGAAAGAACCATAACTGAAATACACGATAGGCAAACAAGCAAGGAGAAATGGGAAATGGACATACTACAAATCCAGAGGCGACATGGTGGAAAGCAGCAGAGTGACCGGAATGAAATGGGCGACTCGAAAGCCTATAAACGAGAGCCTTCAAACTTTCAAACTTCCACTGCGAATGTCGACGTCGGCGGGGGCTCCGTCGCGTCCTCGACTGAGTCGTGACGTGCCAGCACTGCCAGGGCGTCAATATGACCGGCAGCCCCCGGTGGGTTAAATGACTAGTAGAAAAGCTCCTACCTCGTTGTCAATGGTCATGTCCTTCGGTACGCTTTGACACTTGTGCGTACATGCTATGCAGCAGTAATGTCGGAGGCAACAGCAAAGATTGTAATGCATCATGGCAGACGTTATGTTTACCCTCGACGCGTTCGATGTCGTCAACTTGGCAGTGACGACGCCCACGTTCATCTCACGTGTGAGCTATCGGACGTTCCTTGTTGTAAAGGCCTCGGCCTACGAAGACGTCGAATGGATATTGAACGCGCTTGTCGCTCGCATACATACGTCAAACGCATCCTCGCTGAGAAACCCTCTCTGAGGCACGTCCCCTCTCCTCCCCTCTCGACAGTCAGTCTCAATGTATCCTCAGGGATCGCGAGGGCCCTTGGTAGTGAATACGTACCCAACGACGGTCATGCAACTCACACCCATCGGCAAAGCCATCTCTGGCTCTGACCAACTCATGCGTCCCTCTGCGGCGTGTTGATCGATGCGGTGCTCACTCTTGAGCCTCTTGGGCTAGGACCTCCAACAGATGCACAGAGACCACGTCCCTACGCCTCGACCTGGCGCACACGTCCTCGGCTGGACAGACGTGGTACCCAACCACGGCATGGTCGTTTGTCGACAGACGATTTGGTCAAGGCGGTGCTCACCGTACAGGGTCAACCCGAGTTTACTGCACCGGTCATGTCGGGCTTGTTCGACTCGCGTATGTCCATGTCTGGCTGGGATCTCGTTGGCGATGGGCATGTGCGACAAGGCGGTTTGTCAGCCGGTATAATCCGGATGGATGGCGTCGGCAGGCATCTGCGAAACCGCCTGAAATGAAACAAGCGATCAGTTGAAAGTTGTCAGTTTATGTGCATGACGTTCCGCAGGAAAGCCTCTTGATTGGCGGATCCCTGTTGCGAAACCAGAAACGAGTCCAATGGGACATGTTTTGCACTAATCCAAAAACAGAACGGACAAACATCATTCCAAAAGGAACCCTCGCTTGCCGATGATGATCTGTGATCGATGAAGGTGGGTAGGGTGATTTGGGGTATCTTAGGAACAGCCTGAGACGTGTGATACCAATGTACTTGTGTATTTGGTGCCCCGGAATGAGCAATCCGATCATCACTGTCGAGTCCAGACAAAAAGTCAGTTCAAAAAAAAAAAAAACAGGCAGCAAGGAATGCCAACACACCACCCGCTCACGCGACAAACGCATGTTCGTCCCGAACAACTCCGTGCTATCCGACGTATCCACCCGTGTGCGCCTCGGGCTCGTCTTTGATCTGCAACGACAAATGGTGTTATCGGTGGATTGACGGCGGCAGATCGTCGAGCCGTGCGCCTTGGTCTGTCGTCGTGTGAGACGATGGAGAAAAGGGAGGGAGGGAAGGGCAGACTGTCGATGATGTGTCGTCGTTGGAGCAGGATGTCGTCTTGGTCGTCCGGGTCGTCCGGGTACGTTTCGAACACGCTGGGGTCAAGACTTGTTTTTGGTTCGGGTGTATCGGCTGTCGGACGAGGCGAGTAGGGCCGTATGCTGTTATCGACCATCCGAATCGCGGACACCGAGAGAAGGATTTGTGAGTGTTAGCACTCCGATACTCATAATGATCACTTCCGATTCGAAACCTACATATATACACTTCACTACAAACGCCTCGTATCGTGTATGACGACAGGAAAAAAAGAGGCAAACGCGTAGTCAGAGGGCTGCTGGAACCAGCGACATGTTTTCGAATGAAAGGCGGGAACGACGCCGCTGCCAAGAGTGAGATATGGCTACATGTGCTCGAGTGGTAACGCGGGAATGTCGGCGCCGCTGGATCGTTGCTGGAGCCAGGAAAGAGGCGCATGGGAAAGAAGAAGGAACAAGAACGATGCGGCCGAACGTGCGGTAAGAAGAAAAAAGAGTTGAATCAAACTGGTCAAAAAGACGGACAAGGAAAAAAAGAAAAAAGACCAGATGACCTTCCGAGTGCCGAGTTTCGCCACCATGTCGAGGTGATTGATAGAGCAGGTCGGCCTGAACTGCTGAGATCCCCAGTTCGCCCCACCGCCGCGCTTGGAACGCCACCTATAACACCAACCCCGAACGATCTGTCAAGCTGAGAATGTCCGCCAAGAACTACCGCCACTCGTGGTCTTTCTCTGCGCCCAAATCTGGGCGTACTGGAGGAAAGACACGAGCGAGTCGGAGAGAGGGGGGGAAGAGGGAAGATGTGGGGGTGAAGGTGAGCGTGGGAAAAGTGGTGGCATAACTGAAGTTGAGGCTGCTGGCGGTTTTCATCAGATCTTGATATGCTACGGCGTTCGCAATTGACAATAAGATTATCGGTGTGGGGGGAGCTTGGCCAGTCAAGAGCATGAGAAACATGCGCGAATTTCGAGGGGAATGGTGGTGACGTGTGGAGAGCCTAGGAAACAACAGGCAGTGGGAACGTTGGAGAAGGCGAAGCATCAGGATGCATGATGGCAACGAAGCGTGGGGTCGGGGAATAATCCAGGAATTGCATCATGAGAGTCAGAGAATGTGAAATGTCCGCTTGAATAGGCAAGAGATCATTACATAACATTGACGACAGGAGTGGCTGCTTGGTACTAGCAGCTTGGGTAAATGTTGATGTGAACGTGGACAGTCTTTGACACTAAAGTGACGATGAGTCATGACATAAACGTAGGTGTATATCGTACCACGAGACATCCAAGGTCGGGGTCGGGAGGGCAATTGACAAAAAGGGTCTCGGTGCGCCAGTATCTTGGGCGACATTGACACAAATGTCTTGCAGCGGGATGAGACAAGGGCTTCTCGGGGAATCGCCGTACCTGCTTGCAGAGAAATATCCACTCCGTCACAGTCGACAGACTCGGAACCATCCAAAGCGGGTGTCTCATATATCGTTGCTCGCTCAAGGGTTGTCCAAACCGGGCCACTCTCCCAGGGGGACAAGGGCTTTGAAGCACGGACCGTACAGGAAAGAACCGCCACACGTGGTCTTGTCATTGGCCTGCACATCTCAACTTCAGTGCCTGATCGAGATATCAACGCGATGCTTGCCAAGCCATTAGTGATCGTGTTGGGAACTTCGGTATCGGGCGCCCGATTGTCCTCCGCAACTCGCTCAAGGGAAGTTGTCAAAATCAATCCGCTCTCTAAGGAAGTCATGAATGTCGAAGCAACGACCGTAGGGGAATTAACCACTACAGATGGTTCCGTCGGCAAGCTGGCCATCTTGTCCCTCACCGGTTGGAATAGGGGGCAGGCGGGAGGAGCGGCCAGGGGCGACGAGTCAGAGAGCTTAGCTAGCAGCTCGGAAGAGCCACAGAGACGGGCCTAGAGGCACGGGTGGACATTATACATCGAGGGCCAATCAAGCCATGCACACGCACCTAGTCAGCCGTAATAGAAGAGGGCTCATCGACTATGGCAACCAATCCTTGTAACACATTAGATGAATCAGGAGACACCGGCGACGAAGACGCGTTTCCGGATCCGAGCTGGAAAACATCCGAGATTTGTCCCTCGTCCGTGATAGAAAGGGGCTCATCAACTGTGTCAATCGAACCTTGTGACACAGTAGATGCCAGCGACGAACACACATTTCCAGATCCGAGCTGGCAAACACCCGGACGACCTCCGTATCCAGTGGCGCGAGCTTCAGACTGACTCCCCGGTGTCGTAACAGCGCAATTGCTGGCAACCACCGCAGGTATCCTGGTGGTCTTCGCGATCATGGTCGGATCAACGTTCGGCGGCGACGTCTGAAGACAAACGGGCCCCATCATGGATTGTGACATGTAACCGGCAGCCGAAACCTTCGACGTCGCACTTCGGATCTCCTTTGAAGCCATCACTGCGTTGAAGGAAGACGAATGACTTTGGGAGCGTGGGGATCGGGAAGTGAGTTCCTTGGCGACGACCGGAAACAATCTCGCTGATCCTGAGCAAGGGTCGTTGAGCTTGCTTCCGTCGATCCTCCGCACGACCTTCGGTGGTGTCATCCCTCGCTTCTCCTCTGAAGTCATTGCTGTGCAGCGAGAAATCCGGGAACGTGGAATGCAACCCGGCCAGAGCGGTAGTTCCTTAGCAATCGTGTCTGGGGTTACCAAGCCTGAGTGAGGCCACTGGGCTTGGTTCCGTTGATCCTTTGCACGACATTCAGCGGCTGTTGGACCGAGGACTTTGCAGGCAAAAGAGATGATGCTGGACGCCTAGCCTGATGCGGGACCAACATCTTCCCTTCCACATCAGTCACGTTCTTTGTTATCATCCTGACGATTGCGGTGGCAAACTGCTTCATCACCAAGCTGCTGGGATAGACCATATCGTCTGACGGAGCAATGAACTTTGCTCGGCTTGATGAGTCATCGATAGCTGCCGGTGAACACAACAGCATCGGAGATGAAGTAGTTGTACACTTGGGCCCGAATTGCGGCAGTTCGCCATGCATTTCTGGAGTACCCGTGTCCGTCCTCTATGATAGAAGCAGATTGATCGATGACGACAGTTGGGCTCTGAGAAGAATTGGAAGTTGAATCTGGGGACGAATACGCTTTCTGGGAGCCTGACTGGGCAGCACTTGTGCAGACCATCGGCTCCGGTTGCGCGACCATGAGATTTGTCGTCGTCGACAAACGGTGTTTGGCGACCACTGCGGATTTCCTGGTGCTTCTCGCCGTGATGGCCGTGCCGGTGTTGATGGACGACTTGTGATGGCCAGCTCCAGTAGCGGAAACCTTTGTTTTCTCCTTCAAAATCGCCGCTGTATGGACCAAAGATTGACAAATCCTGGTGCGCGGAACATGGCTCGGTTTGAGCGGCTGCTCAGATTATGGATGAGGGTCGCTGGGCTTGCTCTCTTCGCCCCTCTATACGATGTTTAGCGATTTTGCAACTCTCAAGGAAAATAAGACTCACAGATGATCCTCGATCCAATGGGAGCGACTTCTGCTCCTCAACTACCTTGGTCGCCTCGGTTGTCGCCGTCGTGGTCGGCGACGTACCGGATGTTTGGTGCCATCCTGAGATATCATGACAGCGTCGGAAATGTCGACCGCAGTGGTTCTCTGCATGATGACGATGACTAGAGAGTGCGACAAGAGTGCTGGCCTTGCATGTCTATACTAGAAGGTATTTATATGAATAAGAGGCTGACAGGCCCAACTTGAATGGTGTTGACCTGAATGTATTTCCCGGCGAGCATGTTCAGAATCGGCTTCGTTGAGCACTCGAGAACATGTTGGTGTCCATCATGAGCGAGAGGAGGAGCACAAAAGCATGAACTGCGATGCAAGTTCGTTTGTGAGCATAATGATTCCATGCATGTCACACGCACGTCAGGCGCTGCGCCAAAACGACTGCGCGTGTGAGATGAGACACTTAATACGATGTATGAAGATATGATGATGTGGCACGGTGGTCTTGAGGAGATCACGTTCAGCCTGAGGTACGACAGGGAGAGAAGGAGCAGGATTGGAAGAGCGCACCTTGTATATGTGCGGTATGACATGAGTAAAGGTTCGTGTTCAGCTGCAGAGGGTGAAAGGGAACAACGATGTGCATGACAGAGGACCGCCAATCGTTTGCAAATGAGCGTTGACCTGGAACTTCGCACGCCTGGGGAAAGAAAACTCCGACGGGTGCGCTCGTGCCACTGGGCGCTGCGCCATGGCATGGCATAAATAATGGTTCATGTTCAGTTGCAGAGCGGTGAAAAGCGCCAAGCGATCATCACGTGACATGGAAGTTCGCAATGGTTGGTAGAAACGTGAGCGTGACGGTCAGCTGCTCGCAGCTCATGTAATGGGGTAACCGAGGCTCCGGTGCTTATAATATTAGATGGACGCGACCGCAGTTCAGAGACACATTTGAAAATGAACGAAACAGATATATAGATCGTAACGGCGCAGGCGCCAGTCCCCGACTCCGAATATTATATGTAATATATAGGCTAACATATGGCCTTTCGAGACAGGCTATTTGACCGAGATCCAGCTTTTGCTGGAGGGCAAAGTTTCCGCGTCTTTACAAGGTAGAAACATTGTGGGAAAAGTGTTGGGCGCAGCATTATGAGGCCGATAGGAACCAAGGTTCAACCATCAGTACACCACCTGATGCATGATCTTCCCGTACCGAGATGATAAATAACAACTTGAACGGTTAGTGAAACGCGTGGACGCGAAGCAAACACAACCGATGATCGGTTGCATCAAATACGCTATCACTGAAAAGAGGTCATCCCAGAATTGCACCCCAATAAAAGTAAAAATGTCAACACGTACAAGGTGTATATCCATTGATAAAATCCAAGTCCCGACCCCGAATCATTCCCAATATCGCGGACGACGAGAGGCGCCTCCGATTACAATGTTGAGTGATCGCGGCGGCCAAATTTATGCATTGAACGGGAGGTCCCGCCAATACTTAATGAACGAGTGCATCTGGAGATTTGGCGAATTGCCATGATGTGATCTTCAATATACCAGTGACTCCGTCAGGCTTGCCGCCCGTCTGTAAGCGACCAGCCCGCCGCACGCTTAGCCGTTACACCAAAAGGCCAAATACTGAATGCCTAGCATTCAGTATTGCGAACGGTATATGTACTAGTTATGGGACCTAGGTAAGCCAGCGTGCTTACACCGTCTTTTGATTGGTACTCCTGGGATGCGTCTTGGAAAGTTCACATATCGGATCGCGCTCGCTCGATCGGTCTTTACAAATAACTCACTCATGAAAGTGAGAATGAGGGTGGCGTCAGGATGACGATACCAGAAGTCTGCGACAGGACCGTTATCACGCTGTCGTAGAAGATCAACTGTTGGTGCCCCAATATTCGGACGCAGGGGAGGACTCCTTGGGCGTTCGTGGCGCTACCGTATCTGCACTCTGTTTTCCAATAACCATTCTTCAGAGCCTGTGCACAACACGATCCTTCTCGGCCTTGGTGTCGATTCAGCTCCTGTCTTATTTAAATGTTCCCGAAAAGTAATTGCAATGCGTTTTATGCGTACACAGCTGAAAGCGCTGGACAAAAGGGCGTGCACAGTGGTGATCACGGATGTCATGACTACATGACTTTGGGAACGCGCAAAGGGGTGTTATGAATTGGAACGGAAAACAAGCCATTCCTCTTCCACGACGGCTGCAGGTCCATAAACTATAAATTACAAGACGTGAGCCAACTCACAATGACAAGAGGGTCACACAAAAATCCCCCAGTGTCTATGCTAGAGTTGGAGAGGACATGACTATATTTTGTGACCCA
The DNA here is from genome assembly GCA_038090275.1 of Austroboletus novae-zelandiae. Classification (NCBI taxonomy): domain Eukaryota; kingdom Fungi; phylum Basidiomycota; class Agaricomycetes; order Boletales; family Boletaceae; genus Austroboletus; species Austroboletus novae-zelandiae. The sequence goes on along the minus strand of JBBPML010000083.1, from coordinate 76,548 downwards.
AGTGTTTGAGCTTCTGGTGTCGGTGTCGAGCAAAATGGTGCCTACGATTTGTCGGAGGGGCACCAATACCGACTGCGCCGTATAATACAGTCGCCTGCGTCGCGTATAATGCCGTAACGCCGGCACTGAGTTCGCCGAGGTACGGAGCTCTGTCATAGCTCGAGCATGCACTCTGTCCTTTCAGCAAGGTTAGGGAAGGAATGATTTTTGTGGAAGTCATGAGGGTAGCCCTGCCAGTATTTTGGGCCAAGGTTTCGCGCACTCTATACCCAAGGTTAGCAGCACGAACGACAGCAGAGCGACAGTTATACATATCATCGCCGTTCTTAGGTCCGTTGACGGGCCGGTGCTGAATGACTAGTACAACATGCCATTACATTTCCGCGTGAATCTAAGTGTCGGCGTGCCCAACACTGCAGCAAATTCGGCTAGAAGGACTTCTCTTGGGGAAGGACCGTCCGTTACCAGTAGATCCAAAATAGCGTATTGGTGAATCCATACTCGAATATACCTTTGTTTCACTGTACGCATTAGAGTCGACGGCGGAACCAGGGGCGTCTTTGTCAAGGGAAGTGCAAGGTCGAGTTCATTCGGAACGGAAATCAAGCGGCGCAAGGCTACTTTGAACTTTGAAATGCCGTCCGGCGCCGCCAGAAACCTTGCTTGTGCTGGATTGCTTTTGTTATACGGGGGAGGGATACTGTGATGATGGAGCGGAAATGTTAGCCCACCATAAGTGGATAGTGTTGGCCCTTGAGAGTCTAATGTCAAATAAAGCATGGCGCGGGAATTTGAACAACTGCCAATGAGTCTGCAACTCTAACGGAGTGATTCGAAGCACTTGGACACTGCAGTACTGAACATTTGAACCTCGATCTAGGAAAGGCTGGTTTCATCTCGAAAATCACAAGTGATTCGATTACTAGTGTTGTGGCATCACCTGCCACCTCACGAAGTGTAGTTTTTGCATGGTCGCTCTCAGTGGCAAACAACAACAAAAATCGTACTTACTTCAAGGGGTATCTTCATTCGAACGTACTTTCAGCCTTCTCGGGTTATTCTGACGCGGAGCGACATCAAAATTTCACATCCAAGGCATATGTTGTGAATCGGCCCTAAGATGCACTAGTATGTACTAGCGATGGTGATTTCCACTCCCCCCAGACGTATAAAAACCTGCCTGGATCAACATCGAATGACAGGTTCTTCAAGTACGATCACCTATTCTTCTCTATCCACTCTCACAATATGCGCTTTTTCTCACTTATCCCTGCCGTTCTTCTCGCCGTTACCAGTTTTGCTACCGCCGCCCCACAGGCGCCTGCAATTGCCTCCAACATCACAATTGACGGTTCTGGAGATGGCCCTTGCCAGATCGCCATCAACATCTTCTACAGTGTAGACGAACAGGTCCAGACTTTGGAGGGTGTACTTTGTGCATAGTTTGTTTCTCTTTTGAAACGACTTTCTGATCAACATCGCTGTCTAGCTAACGTCACGTCTCCCGTTAACCCTGGTCAATTCATCTTGATTCTTACCGACCTAACCAACATCATCACCATCGCTAACGGACAGTTGGAGAAATATGTTTCGGGGATCGACCTTAATCCTTCCCAGTTGGCCAACTTGGAATTACCCGCGGTTATTATGCTCAACGTAAGTATATATCGAGTGTAGATGTTGAGGCTGTCGAACGCTGAACGGTTTTTGTCAATAGGCATTGGATTCGATCTCGGGCAGGCTCATTCCTATTGCGGTGGGGCTTCTGAATGTTACTACAACCGACGGTACCAGCGCCGACAGCAACTTGTTGTATGTATATCCTTTCTCTTGGTCTTTAATTGTGATTTAATAATTATGTTCATTGTAGAACCTCTATTCGCGGTCTGGCAGCTTGCATACAACAATTTGACGCTACCCTCACGAGTGGCATCCTTCCTCCCACTCTTGATCTTGTTGTCAGTCTCCTTACCGCGGTCGGGAACCTCCTTAACACCACCGGCGCCACCAGCTGATTCGTCTATGAGATATGGGTGTACGAGTACAATTGTTTTCGGTTTTTTTGGCTGTGTGTGGACGACATTTTCTATAGGTTTAATGAATAGATGTCATGTGAAATCGAAGGAGAAATCTATGACGGAGATTGATTGAATGATCGCCGTGGCCCACCTGACAAAAGAACACTAAATGAATTCGAAAACCGTTCAGTGCAGCAAACGAGATGAATTGCGTGGCGGGATTATTCTCTTCAAGACTACGGTCTTTCCCGATATGTGCGTTCTCAGTGTCCTCATCACGAGATGACACTGACATCGTTTTCGCCGCTACCAAGAAACTCGAGCCCTTGAATGAACAGCCTTGTGTGAATATTTCGTAGCATAAACAGCATCAGAGGCATGGCACATTGATGAATCCTCAAACAAATTCAGGGTCGGCGTTCAAAAGTACAGCCTTATTTCACCCGTGCCCCTCAAGACTCATGTCATTGGCAGCTCCAATCGTTGTTCATCTACTCTCGGAACAAAGTCCACCTCGAATGGATCGGGGCAGAAGACGAGGATATCCTTGGACCCACTAGCATGGTCGATCGGAGTATCAGGTCGTTCTGGCAGAATGCGGAACGACCGAAGCGGCAAAGCTTGAATGTATCAGAGACTTAAGCCGAGCATTACTCAAACACGAATGACTGAAGCAAGACGTTAACATTATTCAACAACTAGAACATGACATACCTGAAGCAAGACGAAACCGATTCAAAGAGAATCAGAATCGCAAGCCTCAGGTTTATATACTACTGACTGTGTCGGCCCTAAACTACTACATTATCATGACATCATTGTCTGGACTTACACGAGGTATGACATCATAGTCTAGAACGTGATAAACTACAAGGGAATACTGGAATGTTCTGTGATAATGTGAAATACTACTACATGGTGTTGCGACATCGGTTACATGAACAATGAAAATTCGAAGATCCTGACAGAATGTTGATGAAGAGCGACCGGTTCCCAACATGCCAGTGGCCCGGAAAAACTCTAATCGCGTCGGATGGTGAGCATTGGATCAGTTTACATAATGTCAGACTTTACCTGCAAGCTGCAAAGTCGACGACGTTTTCCTGGGAGTGATGCAGCCGTTGAGTTATGTACAGCCACCGGTCACATCGATTATAAATCGTCTCCGATTTCCGAACCCGCAGATAAAAACGTTCACATCTTCCGCCTCACAAACTCTGTCGGATTTTGCAACCGCGTCTGCTCGTCTCTTTCATTACGCCGAGTAATCCTCACCCTCCTCATCCGCTCATTAAATCGCAAGTCTTCAAGATCATTTTCCGCAATTTCCTCAGTCGCCCGCTTTTGTTTCGCAACACTGAGATCATTGTTCCGCGCCTACGGTACACATATCCCTTACATACACGCACGATTGCTCAATTTCGAAAGGTACGATAGTCAGTTTCACATGGTTCAATCACATACATGTATGTACAATTGATCACCCCCGAGCGTTGCATGAGCCTCGAGAGGAGTTTCGAATACTTAACTTCGAAATTGTATACACCCTCTCAGAATGCTACTGTTGTCAAACAGCGATCCGAACACAACTGACCGAAGTTAACCTTGACGATGCCCACCTATGTAAGTCTGCTGCGAAATCCGACTTTGTCTCCTGCCGTCGGACCACGTTCACATGATTTCAAGCATACAGATACAATTAATCACTTCCGAAGGGTATGATCATCAGTTCAAGTGGATCCAGGTTTGCCCGTATGGGCTGTGGTACTATGAAATCGACAGTCGTTGAATTACCTAATTTGGGCTTCTAAAATCCTGCCGGCGGCGCCGTGCGATAATGTTACGTGACCGTAAACAACCCCAGGACTCCAGTGAAATTTCTATCTTGGTCCATTTTGACGTTGGACCAAGTCGAGATATTGGTGCAGACTAACATGGTCGGTCCGAGTCACTGGGAACGACTCTCCGGCCCTATAAAATCCAATGACTGACTCGAACGCCAGGTTCGTCATCGGATAAAGTACTCGTTCTCTGATACCCATATTTACGATGCGCCCTCTTTCCATCGCTCCAGCCCTCCTTCTCGCCGCCACAAGCTTCGCCGCCGCCGCCCCCGCAAGTGATCCTGCCTCGCACAACATTGAAGTCATTACACGAGACATCGATAATCATGATCCTTCGAGAGGACCGCCGAACCTTGCAGGAGATGCCTCCGAAGCTGATATCGCAGTCTCTTCTCTCGCTGACGACTCCGTAGAAAAGATCAAGGACATCGTTTCCGACGCAACGGGTAAACTCGGGCCTTTGAGAGATAAACTTTGTACGTCCGTTTTCTCTTCTTTGATCGCATTCGGAATGCTATGATATTTTAGCCGTCGTCTTGCTGGGTTCCGATCCCTACAAAGTCGATCCGGTCTTCTCAGAGATCACCACGGTCGTCTCCGACGCTCTCAAGCGGTTACAGACTTGTACTAAGGACGTCGACTTGACTCAGTCCAACCTTTCCTCCCTCGGCCCAGTTTTGTTTAAGTTTGCCACCGTGAGTTCAGAATCGGCGTTCAGTTAGTTTAGTGTTGATCAACCAGTTTAATCAGTTGTTGAACTCGATCTTGTTCAAATTAATTCCAGCGGTCAAGGGCGTTCTCACAGATTCCACCACCAACACCCTCGAATGCCTCAGCGACTTGCTGTACGTTTACTTCTGTTCTAGCTGTGCGGCGCATTTACGGCACCATTTATCCAGGACCTCCGTCAGTAAGCTCACCGGCTTCCTCAAACAGTGTGTTATCGGCCCCCATATTTTGCGCCCTATCTTCAAGTTGGTCGACTGCATTCTCAACACGGTCGCATCACTCTTTCGTGTCTACTATTAGTTATGTAACGACGTCCTGCGGTGATGTATACCCTTGTGGCTTGTCGTGGCATCGAAGGGGGTTTGCCGGCCCCACCCGACACACTTCGAAGACTCGCGCTATAATCTACAATTTAATGATCGATTTTATTCTGATGTTTACGTATTACTATTAGTACACAGCAATTAAGTAAAAAGTTGTCCGTTAAATTGTCCAAGATAAACGATAGGTCCCAACCGTACCAGCACGGATGGAAATTACTCTTTGTGCGGATGCTAGTCAATGAGGAACCTAGCCCGAGGTGTGATACGGTCCAGCGACAAATATCTTTTCTCTTTGGCTTTTAAGCGACGCTTCCGATCTGCAGAATTTAAGGACGTATGTTTACTGGATGTGGTCGGTCACAATCAGCCTCATGTGGCGCTTGCACTCGGACAAAAAGACTTACGCATCAACAAGGTCCAAGGCTGATGTGTTGGACAGAGATTCCGCGCGGGCGAAAAGACACGGTCTGTAGAACGTGCCAATCGCTAGGATTCCCTCGCGTATCTCTTGAATCGATGGTCGGGCCACAGGCCAGGGGTGCCAAATCCGAAAGAGGAGGTTATTAAGATCTTCTGATATGCGGTAATTACGCAGCAAGTAGTCGGCGTTACGAAGGTATGCTAGGTATTCCATGTCTGCCGGGCGGGCTTCTTCCCATGGGAAATGACAGGTCACCATGTTGAAGAGGATCACACCCAACGACCATATATCCATCATGTTGGGATAGGAATAATCGGCTTCCTCGTCCCAACATTCTTGAAACAGGTCAAATAGGTCAGCATGTTGCCAGTGGTGATGGGAAAGACTTACCAGGACTCATATAGGGGGCAGTACCACACCCCCCCTCTCTCGAAATGCTACAGTCGATGGACAGTCCGAAATCTGCAATCCTAATCTTTAGCCCGTTAGAATCGCACATGATGTTTTCTGGCTTGAGGTCCCGGTGGTAAACGCCCCTTCTATGACACGCATATATCCCATCTAGTATTTGTAAAAATGCCTTCTTGATGAGTAGATCGTTCCGCCAATAAACACCCTCCTTCCAAATCGCCCCGAACAAATCCATCTCGCATAGGGGTAAGACCAGGAAGAAGTAGTTCTTCTCTTCGATGACGTCGTGCAACACCAATACGTTTCGGCATCGAGACACCGTTCTGTGATTGATGATCTCCGAAATCTGCTGAAACAGCTGATCGGGACAAGCTCGTTTTGGCACACATTTTATGGCGTATAACGGCGAGGCGCCCCGGGTGATGTCGATCGCTTGGTAGACAGCACTATATGAACCGGTGCCAAGTAGAGAAGATAGGAGATAGCGCCCAACTCGCCTGTAAGAGAAGTCTTTTATTTTCACCATGGTTGGAATGTGAGATGGTGATGAGACGGAGGGAGGAGTAATGATGATGGCGAGTTCGAGAGAAGTGTTGGAATATAAAATGCAGCCAGCTGCACTTGAGACGACGAGGATGATGGGATGAGTGGTTCAAGTGGTTTGATGATCCAAGAGCACCCCTATCAAGCCATTTGAAGGGGTTTGGGTGGCTGTGCAGTGCGTGATGTCACGCGTGACAATAGGGTGACAGTAATCCTCCAATCTCACTTGGATGACACACAAGCAACTTTTCGTCAAAGTCTCGCAGCAACCGTATATGTGCCCGACCAGGACACCGTGACAATTCTCTGAGAGATCCAGTTGGCGGGGTTCCAATATCTATGATTGCATGTCCTTGTGAGCGATAGCCAGTGAAAGCGAATGTTGCCCGAACCTCGGCCATACTCTAGTACCTGTAAGCCGTCGTGAGTCGTAAGAACGGGTGAGCATGAGGGAGCGTTGTATTCTCGGTGTACCGTGGAAAACACAAGAAACACGTGACCTTAGTTTTCCGAAGACCGATGCCCGGAGAGGGCTTGTGACAGAAAGGAGCATGTTGCGCAGGGCTTTCGGTCGCCTTCTTGCCGGATCTTCATCAGCTTATCAAAGGCGCACATCTCTTCCACATCGATCGTCCCATCTCTCTCTCACCACCCGCAGAACCATGGCCTCACTTGCTGCTGAACGCTATTTGGCCGACAAGGCCCCTCCGATTTGCAGAGTCGAAGTCGCCAAGTCGTTCTCCCAACTCACGTTTGTCTATCTCCTTCATGTACGCTTGCGTTCTGACAAAATCAGCGAAAAGGAGAAGCTATATGTGCATTACATTGGCGAGGCGTCGTGGGCCGGAGCGCGCATCATTCAAGACCAGTGGACTCCGCAAGCAACCAGCCTCTACGACCTCTTGATCCTCACCTTCAGCACCAATGGCAAGCTGACCCATCTAGAGGCTCTGCAAAACAAGTCTGGTGTTAGCCAGCACGCATTCGAGGACCTGCTGCAGTATGCTACGCAGGTCTGTCCTGAACATCTCTTCGCGTCTGCCTATATTTTATTCAATAATCTTTAGGTGTTGCACAACTTGGTAAACTACAAGAGCTTCGGCTTTACCAAGATCATTCCTCGTATTTCCGAGGATGACTTTGCAAAGGTCGTGGAGGCCTCGTCGAACCCGCCGAATGCGGTTCCGCTCTTCGAATCAGTCAGTCATTTAAACATTTCTCTGTTCTAGACCATCCCTAAACTTGACACAGCTCAAAGAACATATATACTCGATGACGCCTGAGAAATCATTGTCCATCGGAAAGCGATCAGAGGGTCATGTATCCAACTACTATCTTGGTGAAGTGATTACGGATGAAGAGGTTGCTGCTGTGCAAGCTGCTGCCGAAAAAATTGGAGTCGATATATTGAATACCCGGTGAGAACTATATTGTATTTGGTGATACTGTGTGACTCATTAATGAAAGTGTTCGCAAAAATGGATCTGGAGACTTTACGCTCCTTGTCGCTTCGGCTCAGAAACTGCCTTTGACATTCCATGCATTGGCTACGCAAGCTGGCGATGCAAAACTGACAGTTGAATATGGCGACTTCTCGGAGTCGCTCACAAAGGCCGTTGCAGCCTTGCAAGAGGTTACTAGCTTCATTTCGATTTCGTACCTTTCACTTAGGTCAGATATGTATAGGCCAGGAAATACGCTGCAAACGAAAACCAATCTGCCATGCTGGATGGCTACATCAAATCGTAAGTTTCTTTACAGAATAATGCTCAACAACTATCGAGCCCCATCGTAGCTTTGAGACAGGTTCCATAGAGGAGCATAAAAAGGGTTCTACTGCCTGGGTCAAGGACATTGGACCGGTCGTGGAGAGTTACATCGGATTTATCGAGACTTACGTAGATCCGTATGGTGGTCGTGCGGAGTGGGAAGGTTAGTGACAGGTTGCTAATTCGGCGCACTGCTCAAATCCCCACCAGGATTTACTGCCATTGTTGACAAGGCTCTCAGCGCCAAATATGATAAACTGGTCAATGATGCGCCTGAGCTTATTAAAGCCCTTCCATGGGGATCTGTATTTGAAGTAGACAAATTCAAGAAACCTGACTTCACAGCTCTCGAGATCCTTCACTTCGCTACCGGAGGTAAGGTAGCCAGATAAATCGAAGACAACCTACTTACATCTGTGGGTTACTAGGTATACCTGCTGGAATTAACGTGAGTGAGTTTGTGCTGGATAAGCACTCATCTAAATCACCATCCAGATACCAAACTACTACGAAATCCGGGAAGCGAGTGGGTTTAAGAATGTCTCACTTTCTGTAAGATTTCTCGTGCCCTTTTTTTGCAGTTCAATTTTATTTTGGTGCAGAACATCCTCGCGGCCAAAGCTCCCGGTGAGTGTGAATGTTGCATTCCTTGTCTGCTGATCTGAACCACTGCGAACTAGACGAAGAAGTGACATTCATTCATGAGAGCGACCTTGACTTGTACAACAAATGGGATTCTCGCGCATTCGAACTCCAAGTTGCGAACCACGAATTACTCGGTCACGGCTCTGGAAAGTTATTTACCGAAAATGCGGATGGGACACTGAACTTTGACCCGGAGGTACTGTGGACTTGTCTCTATTTTACTAGCTGGCTTATTTCAGTTTATTGGGGTAGACTATCAATCCGCTTACTGGGAAGAAAGTGTATGGTTCTGCTTTTTGTACTGTTTCGTCCGTGTCTAACCCTCTTCCACGACTCAGCACCACGTGGTACAAGCCTGGGCAAACTCCTGGTTCCGTCCTAGGGGAAATTTCTTCTTCAATGGAAGAATGTCGCGCTGAGGCTGTGGCGATGTATCGTGAGTTATTTCAACTGTAAGCGTACTTGTACTCATCCGGTATAGTTGCAAACAACGATAAAATCCTGAGCATCATGGGCGTACGTGATTCTTTCTCGAGTGGTATTCGAAATTAATTTTCCATAACGCAGTACGACAACCAACAAGATCGCGAAGAGATCGTATACGTGTCATTCCTCCTGATGGCTCGCGCTGGCCTTCGTGCATTGGAGTACTATGATCCATCCACAGGAAAACACGGACAAGCTCATATGCAGGCTAGGTGTGTGGATTGGAATTGATCATTTCTCGTGTATGTTTTGATCCGTGTGTATATAAGGTTGGGCATTACCAAGTTTATGGAACAGAGGGGTCTAGTGAAACTGGAGACCGTCCGTGACATGAACGGCATCCTCGTGAATGCCTATGTGAAAGTACGTCTTCTGTTGACCACTTTCCCTACTTTTCGTTAATCTATTTTGCCTCAGGTGGATCGCCAAGATGTCCTTCGAAGTGGTACCGAGATTATGGGCGAGCTTCTCCGTGAACTGCAGATACGCAGGAGCGTGGCTGACGGTCCGGGGGCAAGGACATACTACACCGACCTCACAACACCACCCAAGGAATGGCTGACTGACTTGAGAGATCTCGTACTAAGGAAGAAGCTAGTGCGTCATCATTTCTTGACTTTCTTTCTCTGTGCTCTGACCTGCCTTGCACATATAGCCCCGCAAGATAATGCTCCAGGCTAACACGATCGTCGTGGATGGCAAGGTCGAGTTAAAGGAATATCCTTTGACGCCGGCAGGTGTCATCGAGAGCTTGATTGACAGAAAACTTTGAGCAAGTAAAGCACCATTTAACGAAAGCCTAGTTGGTTATGTCCATTGCAATGTGTAAGTAACATAGCACACGGATTAGCCTGTCTAGGCATGGCGACGATGCTGCGTGACTTGGACATCATTGGCAACGTGATGTTTGGTACTGGAGCGAAACGATAATATCACGAGACAGCAGCAAAGACCAAGGAACTAAACCATGCACAGTCGAACCGAGGACATTGTTGGCTAAGCAGCGAACATAATATTCCGACTTTCACTTTGCCGTTCGTGACGACCGCCGACATGACCTCGCCGTACCAACTACTTATCAATGAAGATCCAAGAGCTCCTCGAGCGTGTCAAGAACGCAGTCAGCGAGATCGAGGACAGGGCGCAAGATACCGCCAACAGCGAACGGCTTCAAGAAACCAGTAAGGGTATTAACAGACGACCTGGAGAAAGAAATTCACGACAACGAGGATAAAAGAAAAGGCAAGAACACGTACATCAAGTCGTTGATGGGCTGGAGGCGATCGGAAGTAGCTTGAGAGAAAGCGCCCCCTAGACCCGTGACCAAGTTGAACGCGATCTCGTTCAACAGCTGATCCAAACAATTGATTTGTCTATGACGATTTCTTTCGAGGAAACGAATTGGACTTGCATTGGCTAGTGTGAACATAGGTGGGCCCAAATCTGACAAGTTGGACCGGCTTGGGTCGATCTGCTCAACCCGCATCTGACTGTTCGCCTCGGAGATGACCTTGTTGATCTCGGTGACGATCGAGTTGGTTTTGCTGTCGTCCGTTTCCATCAAGGCGATGGCTAGACGACAATTCGCTGTCAGAACGCCAACCGAGAAACATGTCCTGCATACACAGTCGGGTATTCAAATCCTGGAGTTGATCGTTGGTGGTGGAAATGACGTTTTTGACGTTCGTGACATCATCCGAGGATGATGTGGGGTCTATGGCGGCCCCGAAGCCGGCGACGGTAAGGAGGAGGGCAGGGGCGAGGGAGAGAGAACGCATGGTGTGCGAGGGAGGTTGTTCGTAGAACCTGGACGTACGGAAGAAGGGATCCCAGGGATTTATGGACCGGACAAAAACCGTTGCGACTGACCGACTAGGCAACCCGCCCAGTCCGAGTCGTGGCTGACGCGCGCCGGACGCGTCTTGGTCGCGTCTCAGACCTCAGTACTCGGTGAGGAGCCAGGTGTGGTCCAAATCACCAGTTTCAATTCGATCCACGCTCTAATACATTGACCGTACTTGGTCCGACTCCGTATACATGCAATCGAGTCCGTACATGATCTCCATGCGCCATTCCTAGAACTAACGGCTCTGTAGGTAAACGCGCCGTCACGATTAAAAAGTGTGCACATACAACAACTTGCCGAGCAAGGGGGGTCGACTTGGCCGAGATCCTAGGCATTCGATTTGACAGCTAGAGTACGATCGCAGTCAGAACGACATCACAAAAGAGAAATAAACAGGCATACGATGCCGGTCGCTCAAAGGGCCGAGTGAGTCGGTGGCACCGGACACGATGTTGTACATCGCCTTCTTGGCAGCGTCGTCACCTGGACCAGAGACGGCGACAACGTTCTTCGAGGCATCTTTGGCGTGCTTTAGCGGATCGCTCAAAGGACCGTGTTTCACGTCGGTGGCGGGGGAAACGACGCCGATCACGTCGTGCAGGGCAGGATTAGGGACTAATTTGGAGGGATCTTCCGGGGGTCCTTGGATTCGATACACAGGGTTTTTTTTTGGCGCACGAGCCGTGACACAGGGTTGGTAAAGTACCCCTCGAGAGCATCTTTACAAGCAATCCAGCCCTTCAACCACCATGTCAGTACCCCAAAAACGCAAGCTTCCTGGTCTGAGTCGTTCGGAATTCAGAAGGATGATCGGAGAACTGGAGGATGTTTTTTCCTATCTTATTGAGCAAGAGGCATCAGGTGCCACACCAACCGAGGGCCTTACTGCAGACCCGCTCGTATGGCTGTTCATTTTTTCACCCGCTTGCAAGACCTCACTTCTCCTAGTTGATCACCCCCTCTGCCACCAAATACAAAGACCTGAAGACGCTCAACATCACCTTTAAGGGCACACTCCTCCTCCCCTCCAGGGACAAACTTCGCAAAAAAATTATCGACTCCCGGTCCGTTGGCTCCGACCAACTGTGGTCAAACAATGTCTTCTATAGGCATCTCGGTTTTCTCGCCGGTTCCGTTAAGAACATGGTTTGTTTTAATTCCATTGTGTCTATTGTTGTTCTATAGCTAATGGCGGCCACAGAATGAGGCATCCTCTCAGATTGTAATCGACGCCTTCCTCTTCAGGTCAACTGCTATGGTATCGGCTTTACATAAAATGGTTGTAATGTTGGAGAGCCATATTTCTGATGTCAGCCTGAGGGTATCAAAGATGCACAAAGCCTCTGGCCATATTGATTACACGGCTGTCATTGCAGATCCAGCTACCGCATGTGCGTTCAAGTTTTGTTCTTGTCCTTCCGCGTAGTGTGACACAGGACACAGGGGGTTACATAGAAGACCCCAAGTTCGACTCAAAAATTGAACAGTTCAGTGATGAAAATAACATGTCTGCGTTTTTCGTGGTCGAGGCTAAGGCCTTTACCGCCCCTCTTCGTGATCATCTCCCTCAAGCTATCGTGGAACTTGTTGCATGTGCAAAAACCCTTGGGTATGGAATTATTTATATCTCTATCACGCTCACATTTTGTGCGTAGGAAATCCAGGATTCGCGGTGCTTTGACCACTGGTTTCCAGTGGTACTTTATTGCAGCAGAGATTGGTACTGGCCAAGATGGCACGAAGTACTGGCTCTCACAGCCGATCGAATGGAAGATCCATGAAGCATTCATGCAGCGCTTTGTCGAAGAAACAAATGATCAAAATGATCCTGCCCTCATTAGTGGCATACTGTCGTCATGGGTGAGTACACTTGATTCTGTTGCTTTTTCTACTAGAGTCGAGGAAAGAGGCTAATGTTCGCTGTTGTCAGATTCCGGGAAGTTTTGCGGACTTCCGTGATGATGAATGGTTTTCCCTGGGCCGTAGAGGAGAAGCACATACTGACACCCATTCCAACTGGGGTGCTTTCTCAGACACACATACTCGCCAAGGGCGAGATGGAACTGCCCATATGGGGGATGCTTGACTTTCAGGAGGACGAGGGCAAGGTGACGGGCGTCGAAAAGGTACATGTGTCTTATGCATCGGGGAAAAGGCTCGGGCGTTGGTGGTGAGAAACGTCGGGCAAGACGAAACCTGATGCGAAATGGACAGATGCTAACATGATGCAATGACGAGAGGTTTATCATCTCGAGTCCAAGCAAGTTTAGCCATCAACGCCAAGCACGCAGAGATGAGGTAGCGGTGATTTCCACCTTTCTTCTTGCACTGAATGTGATCGCATATTGGCTCTGCTCTAATGCTCGGCCCTCAGTTGGCCTCTGACGACATTCGTTTCACGAGATACAGATTCTGCTGATACTTGTATGAACCCATCCATTGAAGACAGTGTTTATGGTGGGGAGGGATCGCCAACTAGGGCCATAAGAAAATAAGTGGACGTCTGTCCCTTTTCTACTCATTGCCGTCTTGGAAGACGATCGTGTTGCAATAAGTTCAAGGGATACATCAACACTGTTGATTTAAATTACGATATGTTAGGGCCGATCATCGACTTCTTTGCGATGCGTGGGGCACAGATGTACGGATAGTTCACTGGCCAATCTGATTGATACGCGGCAGCACTCGCCGAAAAGTTCAAGAGTTTGCTTTCCTTGGATCTAGTAGGTTTACCGATGGACTACTCATGATACATACTTTTAGATTCGCAGCGCCACTATCCCGTCTTGTGACATTTGCCAGTGTTGGACCAAGTCAAAATCCCTTTGTGTCAGCCATGTGGCATGCACGGTGGGTGGCTTACATCGTCACTGGCAGTCCCAGTCAGCCGCGACGATCTCCAGGCGTATAAAAGCCAGTTGTGTCTGGCTCTGAACGCCAGGCTCGTCAACCACAAGTACTTCTTCTTCGTCTATACCCTCTCTCTTCAAGTACACGATGCGCGTTCTTTCTCTCGCCCCCGCCATCCTCCTCGCCGTCACCAGCTTCGCCGCCGTCGTCCCCGCAGAAGATTCCGCCCCAGCAGTCGCCGGCTCAGTTTGGCCCGTCTCCCTCACTCCCGATGTTAAACATGATCCGTCGAGAGAACCGCTGAAGCCCGCTATAAGACTCTCTGATCCTGCCGCTCCCGGTGTCAAACACGATCCTTCGGGCGAACTGCTGAAACCCGCCGCCATAGTCTCTAATGTTGCCCCGCACCATGACGGCGATACTTCCCCCGCTCCCGACGTCAAACAAGATCATTCTGGAAAATCGCTGAAGCCCGCCGGAGACGCCTCAGTCTCCTCTCCCGTCCACCATGGTGCTATCAAGAAGATCTTTGAAACCATCTTCGGTGTTGCCACTGAACGCAAGCTCGTGCATCAGCTTGAACGTCTGTCTATTTTCTCTTTTGTAATGCCGTTCTGACTGCGATGGTTTTCCAGCCACCAGACTGAAGGGATCCGATTCCAGCAAAGCCGATCAAGTCGTCTCCTCCTCCCAGCAACTTCATCATGTTGTATGTGTCCTCCAATTTCCAATTTCAACGTTGCATTCATGATACTTTGTTCCACCTTTGTCAGTAAACTCCCTGGTCCCCCGCATCGTCGATGCGGTCCCAGCACATTCTGGTCTCTATTATCGTAAGTTCTAGGAAGAAGCATGGTGGCGTGATATACCAATGTATTAGAGCGTGGATCAAATTTAAACTGGATAATTATGATTTTGGCTTGAGAAATGGCAAATTCGGATGAACACACTTGTTAAACGGAACTTGAAGATCGATGCACAAGCATCCACTGCAGAGTAGTTGTCTGAGCCGGTTATGTATATGTATGTCTGTACCTATGACCCCTACTTACGGAACTCGGTGTTACTGTGTCCACATACGGCATGTCCACCTACCGATATGATGAACGCTGGCCAGAGCCACAAAAGCTAGCTTGACTGAACAAGACCGAATAGACGTGTAAATCGAAGACTCGAGTGCACAGCACGAGAAGTACTCTAGAATGGCAGAAAACGGACTATATGAGATAGGGTCAACATGGCCAGAGAATATCGTAGTCAGCCCGCAACAAGATATGGGGCCTTCGAGTTTGCCCAGTTTGGCAGTGAGTCACAGGACAAACTGCGTTTCGGATAATATGTATGACGAGATCGTCGATATTCGATGTAGCGCGTAGTGCTTCCGCAGAGTGATTGAGCACTTCACGCTGCTCCTTTCTTCATAATGTACGCTGATTGAATACGTATTTTCGATGTCTATTTGAAACCTCGCTCGCAGTGCTCGGGCGAAGCAGCGTATTGAGGTGGCTTGTCGATATCACCAATCAGGCTGGTAACGACCATGCCTTTGCACAAACCAAGGCTGTATATGGCACTAGACATTATGAGGACGCAGAAGCAACAGCCCCGGAATTGCTCAAGGTCGATTTCTGGAATGCAGTCAATGTGAGTCGAGCGGCTATGAAGCTCTTCAGGGATACCGACGAACCGGAATGCGGAGGAATATTACTTCAAGAATAGACAATGCACCCAGCTTGGCGTATTGTGGCGCGAGGTAAAGCCGAAATTACAGAATGACACGCTTAGGATTAGCGCGCTCAGTTTCAGTAAACATTATCCACGCCGAATGCTTTAATGACTTACTTGGGGAAACACATCCGAGTCTTAGATGGAGTTTTCAGAGAGTTTGGTAAAGGAAGTCCTTCTATCAAGGCAGACAATGTTTTCTCCCGGGATCATAGTAATGTACTGACCAACGCCTATGATAGCTTTACGGGTGAATCCTGTTTACAATGGCCCAAGAGATTCGAGATACTGAGAGCGACACCGTTTCCGGCGGCGAACGAAACACCCAGAGTTTCACCAAATCAGGTAATCGTACAATTTCTCAACCTTGACTTCAATGCCACAGACTTTATCCACTTTGCTATCCCCAAATGTGACTCGGTTGTACCGTTGTACGATGCGTCGGTGACCTTCATAAAGATACAGAAACTTCGCTCATTTCGACTCGCTCCAGTAAAGTTGGATCCTGGACAGGTCAAACATGGCCTGCGTGGCCATAAAGGACGATAGACAACGATACGTTCTCGAACGCTCAACAAGGCCGATTCTGCACTTGCTCGCATGTCAGAAATAAGTTCAGGTCAGCACCATTCTAGTTGAGCCTGTCAACCTCTTATTCGTATAAATACCTTCTCGTGTAGACATGCAAGGGCCAGCACTGTTGTCGCTCTCTCTAGCCATCGTCTTAATGCAGTCACCTATTGGGCCCAACATTTCTAACGCCATCATAACACCCCAGGACTGTCATACCAACCGTCCGGTACATCGCTTCCATGCTGATCTGTTCAGAGTCTGTACATGAGGCGCTAGGTGGCTACGAGATCCAAACCGTCGTTGGTCGTCAGGAGCGTGAACACGGAGAGCCTGCCTACCGCGACGACCAGAGATCCGTGGCGGATGTGGGAGTTGACGCCAAGGGAACGGTGGCTGATACCCCGCCGGTAGATATCTCGTCCTAATTTCCTCCTGGGCGTCACTTTAAAGTCTCTCCCGTGTTCCCGCTTGGTCCCGCCGACGCAAGGACGACCGTCGAATAAGCCGACTATGGCGTCCAAGCCAAGCAAGGCGGCTGCGATAAAGAAGACCTATCGACCTATGTCTTTGCCGAGTGCCACTACGCCAGCCACGACGACCAAGACGACCAAGGATGTCGGAGAGCAGAAGTCGCTCCCGTTTGAAGCTACGGGTCGAGGGTTGTCTGTGTGTCTTCTCTTTCCTCGGAATTCGGGTTTTAAAAAATTAATAAACGTCGTGTAGAGAAACAAGGAAGGCAAGCCCAGCGACCCCCATCCACGATCGCAGCAGTCGCATAGACGGAGCTACGTTCCGCATAGCGGGACTTCTCAGTGTTCGGTCCACGCAGTGACGACTTCCAAGGAGAAGCGAACGACAACAAAGGTTTCCACTACTGGCCATCCATCTCGAACACTAGGGGTTGACCATCGGAAGTCATCCATAAACGTTGGCACGGCCATCGCGGAGAGAGGCACCAGGAAACCTGTGGTGATTAACAGCCACCGCTCGTCGACGACGAGGAATCTCAAGGTCACGCAACCGAAGCCGATGGTCTGCGCAAGTACTGGTCAGCCTAGATCCCAGAAACCATATTCATCCCCAGATTCGACTTCCTTTTCGTCACCGAGTCGAACTGTCGTTGTTGATGGATCTGTTTCTATTCAGAACGGACACGGAACGGGTACCTCGGGAACGTGCGAGGAACTACTACAATTCCCTGCATGCGCAACCGCTTCATCGACCCCAGTATTGTCATGTTCATCAACAGTCATTGATAACCCATCGAGCCGAACAAAGTCCACCGCTCCGTCGGACATCATGGTCAATGCTAGCAGCTCAGTGACGAAGCCACATGCCGTGAGTGTCAGGACGATGAAAGCCAACACGACCAGTGTGGAAAGGAAGACGCCGGTCCTGCGTCAGGCAAGACGTCCAGCATCGTTTGTTTTGCCTTCAAAGACCTCGGACCCAAAGTCGCTGAAGGTCGTGCAAAGGGTCAACGGAACTAAGCTCAGTGGCTTTCACTCAAGATCGGTTACATCAACCCCAGTCACGATTGCTAAGGAACTGCCGTCTCGGTCGAGCCGCGTATCACACTCCCAGATTTCTCGCGGCGCAATGATGACTTCAAGGGGGCGAGGGAAAGCGCCACTGAAGGCCGATAAGAAACCGCCTACTCGACCTCGGATCGCTTCAAAGGAGACGACGCCAAAGGTTTCGATTGCCGGTCATCCATCCCAATCCCTGGAACACATTTGTCTTCAGAAGTCGCCGCTCAACATCGATCCGACCATTAAAGCGGAAACCACCGAGACACCTGTGGTGGTTACCAACGATCATGCTGTTATGACACCAATGACTCTCAAGATCACGCCACCGGGCATGAAAGACATCTCGGATGTTTGCCAGGTTGGATCCGGAAATCCATGTTCGTCATCGGCGTCTCCTGATTCATCTGTTGCACCGCAGGGTCCGATTGCCACAGCCGAAGACCTCTGTTATATTGCAAGTGAGGGACAAATTCACGGTACCTCCAAAAGGTGCAGAGAGTTGTTCAGGTGTGAGTCTGAATGCGAGTCCGCTTCATTCTCTATAATTTCAATCCCAACAGTCTTCCGTGGTGCAGCAAACGTAGTCGCACCCATCTCTGAATCAAGCGCTACCGGCGAGATAGGCAACCTGGCGACAGGAACATCTGCAACAGCTCATTCCCCTGCATTCGTTGCTTCGACACTCATGACCCCCTCGGAGAGTGGACCACTTTCGACAACAACGACCCATACGAAACCCCACGGGCGAGTAACGGAGCGAGGTCAGACCCCGGTTTCCTATGCTTCCAACCCAGCTGTCAACGGTGCAGCAAACATGGCATCTATGTCGCGTAATGCTATTATCAAGACGAGTAGCACGCCAACAGGACCGTCCGCCGCTGTTGATTCCTATATGGTCAACGGCGCAACCTCTATGATTCCCTCGGAGAGTAGTCCGTTTTGGACAGTCGCAGCAGCGGAGAGAGATCAGGGACCTGCTATCGACAATCCCGACACTGAGATCAACATCCACTGGCAGCCTGCAACCAGGTACTCTGATGATATCGCACGGACATTATATTTACCTTCTGAAGGCATGACGAGCTCGGACGTTAGGATGACTACATCTCAGAAGACGGGTACCAAGACATCAAGGTTTCGAAACCTGTTTAGACGCTCAATGGATAAACTCAAGGTGTGTTATTCGGCCTTTCATGGAGAGGATGGAAATACTGAAACTACGCAGAGGAGTGGCAGGTGATAAAGAGATTGCCTCCCCCTGGTTCATTCAGTGTGATACCAAAGGTCGAAGAGCCCGGAAACGTCTGTTTCGGATGATACCAGAATGCTGCACCTTGTTTCTCTTTGATTCATGTTCTTCCTGCCTCGAACCACTTTTATTTTTATTTTTATTTTTCCCCCTTTTTATTATTTTCGTTTACTGTTGAATTACCTCTCACCATCGACTCGGAGACTTGGCCGATGTATGCGAGGTTCTTGCACCTCGTGCAACGGTTCTTGTTCACAGCTTCCGAGAATGGTCTGTCAACCACAGCACCCTATCGTTCCCCATGGATGACATTTGATTTGTGCCAATCTGCTTGCCCAAAGTGCTGAGCCGCGGCAATCCCTCTCATAACTATCGTCACTGCTTTCGAAGGCCAATGCATAATGTACTACACACCAAACGGACTCTCTACGTACAAGTAGTTACACCAAAGCGCATGTAGTCTACCGCCACTCCAACCTATGCTCTCGACACGTCACTACCATCGCCCCCGAAATTCACTCATGCTTCTCACGCTCTTGAACTACCACGCTCTTTCCACGCCGATAATTTCATTGTATACTTCGAGATGCTCCCGCTTCACCATCCAAGCGCATCGAGCTGCATTTCATTATCGGCAGTCGTCCGGGCTGAGCAGCATCGTTCCCATCTTTTCTCCGGAAGCATTTCGTCGGTACCAGCATGCAGTCCTCCGACAGCACGTTTTCCTGAAAGTATGTATATGTATGCGTGGTCTGCTTGATACGTAGATCGGAGGTACGCGTGTTACGTTGCCATGTACTCGACCGTCAACAAGCCAGTAAGTTAGTGTCGGCCCATCCTGAATCGCCGAGGCAGCAGGCCATGAACCATACGGTAAATTAGATGTGGGTTTCATAAATTTTATTATTTTCTCTGGGTTTTGGTACGACGACGATACACGGACGACAGAGTTGCACTCGTAAACAGACCCACTTCAAAGCTGAGCTCATGTCTCTTTCCCATAAGTCGAAAGATTCCGTCCAGCCGGATCCGCGGTCCGAGTGTCAACTCGCTTGACTGGGGCGGTAGGCCATCCCTTTAGCATGACAAGAAAGCGATGGGAGCGAGAGACTAACCGTGTACATGCACGAGGCCGAGATCCATATTTGGAATACGGACGCGACACATGCGAGGTCCATGACCGCACCCAGTCTTGGGCGTGAAAACGCGAGATGAGTACGGAGAAGGCTCAAGGTTGGTAAACGGGTCGAGTTGGGTGGCTAAGCCATGTGTTGGGTTCAGAGCAAACTGAACTAGTGTAACGTGTCGTCCGCTAGAGCGTATGCGCAAGTGTCATCAAAGATGTCATCCGATAGCCGTGTCGTGAATTTTTTGGTCGAGACAATACTGAATCACTGATACTACAGTGGGACCGGAGTGAGCGGAGCGAGTGGAAGAAAGGGAGAGGTTACATACAGAATTCAAAACGGGATACGATATCATAGGAAACTAAAGCCAGCGGATGAATGGGCTGGCGGATGCAGGGAGAGAAAGGATCACGTACCTGATGCAGATCACGAAAGAAACCGAATTGAAAGAAAATACTTGTGTATGAGGAGTTAAGAGGTTGCGGAAGAGTCAAACAAGGAAAGATTGGAACGCAAATATCCAAGAAATAAACATACTAGAAGATAAGGATAAACTCAGAGACCACGAGAGAAATCGAATTCAAAGAAAATGCCTATACGTGAATGTTGTTAAGAGGGTGCGGAACAGTCGATGAAGAAGAGTTGGAACACACCTATCCAAGAAAAGAAACATACTGCAAGATCAACGGAAACGAAACGAAACGAAACTGTGAAAAGAGATACTAGCGCACGTTAGGACAGTCCCGAGAATATACAGTAAAGCAAAGACTCACCGGAGTACTGATAAGCGAGTGACGATATTTAGAAATGGCTTTCGAGGAATAAATTCAGAGCCTAGTTCGGAGAGCAGCAAAAATTTGAAACGCACCACGAGTTGCCAGAGATGGACGGTCAAAGGAGTGACAGTGGCCTCAGCCACGAATATAGGAATGAATTTCTTCTGAGTTAACTTGGAAAGAAGGCGACAACCTGGACGATGTCGCAGGCGCGGTTTGCACTTCTCCGTTAATCCACTTGAGCGCAGGAGACCGCCTGTGGCCCTTGCGAGCACTGGGAGTGGCCTCACGAGACTTGAATATGTTCAATGGCCGAGTCGGGGGCAAAACCGGAACCTCGTCTTCAATCCCAGTGGATGGAGCTGAATTGACCGGTTTTCGCACAGCCTGTTCGTTATCGGCGACAACATCGTCGTTATTGTCATTGCCGTAATCGGAGTCGCTATCGCTCTCCTTTGAGAAATCTCGAGGATCGCAGTCGAAGTCGGGATTGCGCAGTTCTTCCAGAAGCTGATTGATAAGATACAGGCCCTCCCGGAAGTCGTCATCGGTATCGACAGCGATCTTGTTGGTGCATAAGCCATTGCAACTGTCGTGAACATCGATGTCTGAATTAACAACAGTCGCTTCCGATTCTTCCTGACCCACGGTCGTGTCGGTAGCACTTTCAGAGGATCGAAGGCCGCCACAGCCGTCATGACTACTGGGGTCGCAATGGACAACCATTTCGTCCATGTTCTCGAAAACGCAGCCATCGTAAGCTTCGTCATAGGTAACCCTTCCATCGATGTCTTCATAGATGGTCGTACCCGTGTCGGTAGCGTTGGAAGTGATCCGAAAGCCATCGCAGCTTTCGCGCTCGCTGATGATGCAATCGACACCCGCCACGTCGTCCACCGGCTCGAAAGGGCCCAGAGGTCGGCAGGACACGCTTGTGTCCATTGCTCCCCATCTCGCGTGCCCATCGCAGCAACCGTCACAATCCGTAATTGTCGGCCAGTAGTTCTCGGACACATGGAGACAGGACATCTCCTCATCCGATTCTTCGAAATCTGTGGCGTTGGCCAAGCCTGTTTGGCGGGAGAACGTGGTTACTAAGCCGTAGCCGTCTTCCGGGATCGCATCCTTGAGGCTCTCAGCTAGGTCTGACATGTCGGCCATACCGTATCGACGGGCGTTCAGAGGCAAAGGCGGAAGCGGCCGGTTCCGGTTCTCGATGACCACAATGCCATTGTAGGGAGAGCAGTCGAACTCGAATTCGGAATCGGAATCAGAGGAGTTTTCATACAAAGCATCGTCGGTGGGTTCGTGTTCGTATTCCCCAGGAACTGAAAGGAACGCGGCTGGGCGAACGGTCGTACCGATGATCGCGCTACTGAAGTCGATGTTCGTGCACAACCTCGTGTCGTATGGTGGAACTCGGATGTCGCCAACTCGCGCGCTTTGAAAATTGCCAGGTTTCTCGCGTGCGCGCTTCGAATGATCGGCCCGTTCCTCGGTCTCTTCGTCCATCTCCAGGAACGAATTCATTCCAGGGAGAGTTGATCCAGATGGGGTCTGGTTCGCCTCGTCTTCCACATAAATCGCTGGGATAGAAGTCGTTCCAGGATAACATTCCACCACCTAGTCACGCGACGACAGTCAGAAAATGTATTGTCGTGTCAAGTGGTTTGCTTACGTTCCAAAAGGTTGGGTGGAAGAATCTTGCATAAATCATGCTTACGTGTTGCTGATCGTGTCTCGAGTGAGAATCGGCCCCACGTTCATGTGTGTAACTTACCTCGAGACCGATCTCGAGATCACGAGACGAATCAAAGGAAGCGGTGGCTGCCTTGGATGTATCCGTACCGCGGTGACGGATGCCGGATATGAAGTTGGTGAACGAAGCCCAGGTGCTGCTGTGTCGGGCACCACTTGCTGACGTTCGACCGTGGTAAAGGTATCCCGCAACCGAGACGATGGCAACCACAGCGAACAAGAGGCCGCCTGTTCCAAGAAAATGGATGGACGTCGTGGAAGCGGACTGTCCTATCGATCCCGGGGTTGAAGTAACGGAAGGAGCAAGCTGAGAGAGTGCAGTGGTGACAGAAGGAATGGGAGACATTGTTGTTCAATTGCAGTCGAACTGGAGAACAGAGGAACGACA
Source organism: Austroboletus novae-zelandiae (assembly GCA_038090275.1). Lineage (NCBI taxonomy): Eukaryota > Fungi > Basidiomycota > Agaricomycetes > Boletales > Boletaceae > Austroboletus > Austroboletus novae-zelandiae. Next base: position 53,535 of record JBBPML010000083.1, on the reverse strand, counting down.
GGGCACTGTTCATATATCACAAGCATGTTAGCCTCCCTGTGAAGACATTGTCAGCCTCGTACACAAGAAGGGAATTACAATTTGGACTGACTCTACGTAGCTCTCGCATCGTATATATGATTACGTCATCGAAAAGCCCCCACACCAAAGGCTTTTCTGCGTCATGTGTGACGAATTCCGGCGTTAGTTTCTGATAAGAGCAATGACGTGCGGTCCGCGAACTGTTGAAAAAGGAACCTTTGAAAAAAAAAAGTGTCCGGGTTCCATGAGATACAACCATATAGAAAGACATACGAAGAGATTGACAAAGGAAGTGCTTCAGGCGACAGGTTACGCTTTATGAACAAGCACGAAGAAAATATAATCAATATGAGTACTTCTTCTTCTGGAGATCTTGTGCCTGCACCACTGCCGGTCGTGGATATACATACATAGGAATCTCGAGAGTTGGGTTGATGCGCATATATGGTTCGAGGATCCCCGAGAGGCTGTTCATAAATCATCTACACCAGTTTCCGGTGAAGTTGACCTGCAATTAAGTTGGATGCTCGGATGTTGAAACATGTGGGGTATACCGTTTTTCTGTTCGTTGTAGGGAATGCGAGGCTGTATTCACGGAAACAGATGTATGAAACCAAATATCTCGAAGGCGTACTCGGAGTTGCCGCTACAAGCACACTGCGAATGTGACGTTGAAGAACGAAGTGGATCGGATTATGCCGCAAGTCTGACTCGCGACATTGCGCACGCCGCACACAACACTACATCAACTTCAGACAGAGGCTAGAAATCCTCGTAGCCGTCTGCGGAGCTTTCACGATGTCTACTAAACATATAACTAATAACTATGCCTGTGCAGACGATCTGGTCATTAGCACCGGTTCTTCAAGCACCTTGGTAGGTCTTCACGCGTATAACCCGTATATGCTAACAAACTCCAGTGTGTACGTGGGCAAACCTAAGTATGGCGAGCTTGATGAGGCTGCTTGATCATTCAGTTGGTTGTGTTGGTTATGAGCCACGTCAGATGGCTTTATGAGACTAGACCGATTTTCCTTCAGGAGAGGAATAGCTAGATAAGGTCGCTATCAGCCCTTGTCTTCCATCGACAAGCAGTCCATTGGCGCTGCAAGCTTTTTCGAATGGTTTTCCAGCTATGATTCTTGGGTAAGAGGCCTACTCGTCCGATCGATTAGTTACCAAATCGTCCTTTCAGCCTGAGTACTTATTGATCTTACAGATCTAAATCTAGGTAGTCTGATTGGACAACCCGGCACGATTATCCCCACTGTTCGATACCCCAGTGTACGATCAAGGGGCAATTTCTCAATTTATACTTTGCGCTGTAACCATATGATCCTAATGGTAAGTTTATTATTACCTCACAACACTGGGCCGTTGACCAGATGGCCACCAGGAGATCACGAAGATGACCGCCGGTATCATCGACATCCACATTGATTCTTTTCTCTGAAGGTAAGAAGACTACGTATATTTAACTGATAACTCAGCCGGTTCAACCAAATAAAAGTTGCCAGCGAATTTGAATGCGTGATCATGTCATTCCGTTTGTGACACGTTTTGTGGAATGACGTGGAATGTGCCGCTGTGTATCCATGTGAGAATAGCCAGGATTCCTGTGGTTTATTATACAGCTCTGAGGCCGGAGGTGTGTCGAACATGAAAAGTTAACTAGCAAGCAACCCCCTGAATCCGATTGAAAGTCCGCCAGATTTAAGAATTGCTGCGGACCTCTTCTGCCCTCGTTCTGTTGGACGCCATTATCATGTCCCTCCCTCCGCGAGTTGCACTTATGCCCAAAGACTTCATCACTGTAGGTCTTAGCTCTGTTTATGGCGCTGTCCACTTACTTCAATTGAAACTTAGCCTGAACTCAGGCAGCTATTAGCAGACGATGGATCTGTCGTCCCCAGTGAAACCCGGGATCAGATCATCGATTCAGCTCTAACCTCGCTGAGAAACCAACTTGAAATTCTCGCACGTTATCGTGATGCTTTAAATACCTCTCCGGGCGTAGATCAACTCCAAGAACTCCTCAGACGCGTAGCCGTCATACGCACCCCTGTGGCACGCCTCCCTCCCGAACTATTAGTCTACATCTTTGAGATCTACGTTTTAACCGAGGCCGAATCTACATCTGTCTATCTGTCATCGTATACTCCGTTTCGCCTCTTACAAGTCTGCAAGCATTGGAAGACTGTCGCAGAATCTGATTCCCGTCTGTGGACGTCCGTTCATTTTTATTTCCCCGACTCCCACTCTAGTCGCAAAGACGATGTAGCGATCGTCAAACCCGTGCTTGATGTACATCTGAAACGATCCGGTACACTTCCGATCTCACTCACCTTCACCGACCATCGCATGTACAACACCGCCACGGAGAAACTCGTCGTTTTTGTCGTGGATCGAATCAAAATGTACGCACATCGTTGGGAACGGATCGTGCTTCACATGTCGTGCAGTTATTTCCACCTCCTCTTCACCTTTACACCGTGCAACTTGTCCTCCCTGGAACATCTCCACATTAGTGGCGATCTTCCCATAGCCCAGGAATCGCGACCCCGCGTCACCTCTCCGATTCGGCTGAAATTGATGTCGGCCACGAACCTCAAGTCGTTTACTTACAGCGGACCTGGACATTGGGTGGAAGATCAAATTGATCTCCCTTGGAAAAACTTGAAGGAAGTATCATTCGAACATGCCCCACATTATGGGCAAAGTGCTACTATGTCTCGGCATTTGGGACATCTCACCCAATGCGAAAACATAACTTCCTTGTCCTTGGGCATCGATCGACCTTTTTGGCGCTTTCCAAACGGAGAGAGACGCATCCTCCTTCCATGCCTGGAAACGCTTCGTATTCGTCGACTCTCACCTCGCTCTTTCGCACAAGCAACGATCGACCCTCTCATCCTTCCCCAACTCCAAACACTCGAAATCGATGCATATGAGGTCGTCCATTGGAATGAACGCTGGCACGATCGTCATTTTTCAAGTCTCCTGGCACGTTCACAGTGTTCACTCCGTCGCATTTCCATACAAGATGTCGATTTCCCAAACGACGAGCTTTTGCGTTGTCTGAGGCTATCGCCCGCTCTCACGTCATTCCGTTTTATCCCTTGCCCACTATCACAGAAAATACGCGATGTTATTCTTGAATTGATGGTTTTACGCGAGACGGGCGAACAGACCCAGGGGAATCTCATAGGCGCTCTACTTGTTCCACAACTTCGTGAGATCACGTTGGCGAGCTCGGTTGAGGGGCATTTGGGCCTGGTAATAGAAGTGTTGCGTTCGCGCGCAGGTGCCCGTGCTCGTGCCGCGGGGGTAGCCACACTCCGGCGCGCCGAGCTTATATTTTTTGACATGTGGCATGACACGCTTGTAAACCAGGCCAGTGCCGGCACTCGGTCATATCGAGTTGCGAAGGTGCGGGCAGACCTGGAACAGTGGGTGTCTGAGAATGAGAATGATGGTGGAAAGGAGGACGAGGATACTCCGGTGGCGTCGTTGGTCGTAGAATCACCATACCTTCCCGAGTACATCAATATTCGGTAGATCATATGCCGACCATCGGTCTTACTCACGCTCAATGCCAGAGATGGATAGTGCGCCATCGTCAATCCTGTGTACACGGCAAAATTTTCCGCGGTTTCGTCGGGGGAGGCCTGGTGACATTTGTCTAAGTTTGATCCGTCATGTGGTGGTGATTTTATTGGGCGCAACAACATGAATCCGACTTTCGCACATGCCAAAGAAGGAGTTGGCCTTGTGAGAATACGTTGATTCGGAGCCAAGTTTTTTTTACACTAGCACCATGTGGGGAGAAAAACAAAACAAAAAACAAACAAAGGGTAAGCCACGACTGCCACGTACTTTCTTGCGCTAGTTCGTCTGCCGAGTCAGCTCTCCACGTCCTTGAGCCCGGACAAGCTGACAGGGGGCGGGCTAGTCTCAGTGGAGTTGCCGGTGAGTAAAAGAGATCTGTATACTGATGGCAGGTGAAAGGACCCTGCGAAACCGTACTGAACGCGGTAACAAACAGCCTTGTTTAAAACCTTGCACAACAAGCTGGCCCGGTCGGCGATCCCTTGCCGTCGTACCTCGCCCATAGGATAAGTCGCGCAGCCCATGCTCGTCGAACCCGTACCGCAATATAGCCACAACGTTGCACGAGATCATGCAGTGAGTGTCTCTCTCGTCCCTCTTGCGTCCGTGTCCGACGTTTCGAGCCTCTCCCGTTCTTCCAGCGTCGCATGCGTCCGAGATCCAGTGCTCACAGTCTCAAGGGTGGCTGTGAGTGCGAACTTTGTCGGGAACCACGATCGCACCTCGCAAACTTCCTGCTCCCTTCGTCAGATCATCGTGGTAACGATGCCTGCAGCCGACTACCACCATCCCCCAGAGAAATGGCACGCATCCAAACACCATCCAAGGTTCCCCACCGGTGTGCAGTACAGCGCATGCCGCCCGAGATACTGGGCATAATATTTGAAAGCTGCCTCGAGGGGGGGTCTTGTCGTGTGGCCATCTCGGAACCTCCGCTTCTTTTCGGTCGCGTTTGTTCCTACTGGCGCTCCGTGTCCCACCGCACTCCTCGTCTCTGGACGTCGTTCTCCCTCAGATTCCTTGAAACCGATGTCGATCGCTCTTACGACGGCATCAAAGTCGCCGCTGCGGTCGAGACGTGGCTCCACCGATCCCATCCTATCCCGCTCTCCATCGACTTCACCGACCACCGTATCTATCAAAAAGACACGGAAGACGTCGTCATCTGGTTACTGTCCCAAATCCACATCCACGCGCACCGGTGGAAAGCTGTACATCTCAAGTTCTCCTCTGACTATTTCACTCAACTTCGATTGCTCTCCTCGTGCGCGTTCACTTCTCTCAAGTCGTTTTCCCTGCACATCGACCACATGGGCTGGCGTAGTGGTCTGCTCTCGCTCCGACTCGATCTCACCCAGGCGACGCAACTCACCTCGCTGGCGTGTACTGGCCCAGAGCATGTCGTCCGAGAAGATATTCTCGTCGGTTGGTCTCGCCTCACGTCGATCTCGTTTTCGTACGATCTCCACGAGTCCGGAGGTGGGAGTGCCACTCTTTCGCGTCATTTTTCGACGTTGGCTCAATGTCGGAACCTCGCGGAACTTTCGATCGGGTTGAGCACCACCCCTGCGCAACATCTGCATCAGCTGGACATGGTGCACGGCCAGACCATGATCGAGTTGCCAATGTTGCACACGTTGCGTGTGCGACGGCTGAATCGATCTTCGCATGCATGTGCACTCATCGACATGCTCCGACTTCCTCAACTCTCCACGCTTTACATCGATAGTGCGATCGCCTGGAATAGCTCTTACATGCCATCGTCACATCCAGATACGGACCCGGCGTCAGCGGTGCAGACACAAACCCAATGGTGGCACGCTCGTCATTTCTCCGCCCTTCTCGATCGCTCTGGGTGCCACCTCCACGCGCTTCATATCCAGGACGTCGATATCTCCCCTCTGGAGGTCGCGCGCCTGCTCGTGTCCCCGAGTACCTCGGCCACGTTATCCACGTTCACGTTCGAGCCTTTTCCCAGGGCATATCCCATCTCTGACGTACTCCCGCATCTCGCTCCCACCCCAAGCGCTGGTCCGAACGCGAGCTCCACTTTGACCTCTGATCCCCATCTCCCCTCCCTCACCCGACTGCGTCTGAGCTGCGCCGATGAAATGCACCTTGACCCGTTGGCGGACGCGATTGACCATCGGACGGGGGAACGTGCGGTACACGCTGGTGTGGGGCCGCTCGTCGTGTTCGAGCTCGTCTTTTACGATTTCATCTACCGGCACGGGCCAGGTGGGCAGTCTCGTCGCAAGGCGTGCTTTGATGCGTTCAAGGACAGGGTGTTGACGTGTGCACGGGAAGGCGTGGACGTGGACATTCGGGTGGAGAGACCGTACGAGCCTGGGTATGTCTCGATGTCTTGATGCGGACGGACGATCGCGGATGCGTGCGTTTTTGTATACTAGAGTGAGCATCGGTCGGACGTGGAGAACGAGTGATGTTTCGTACCCAACGGTCGGACGACTGACTCGAGGGCGTGTGAACTAGATACTACGGTCACGTCCTAGCGTATGTACTCGACAGATGTTATCTCTTTTTTTTTTCTGGAAATTTAGGAGGGCAACTCTTGATATCGTTCTCGATTTGTTGAAACGTGAAACACGCGAGGCGACACGAGTGATGATGCGGCAACCCCTGAACGGTGGTATAGAGACGGTCCCTGCCAGCACGTACGAACGCGCTGTCACGTCGTTTCCGACGTCCGAGACAAGGCTTGTGTTCGCATCAGAGGTCCACGTGACTGAGAATCGGTTGTGTATATCATCCGTGACGTGGTAAACGCGTCTTTTTAGTACGTTCGATCTCTACGTTTGTTGTCTTTTTATCCTGTCAAATGCGCGCCGATGGTATCGGCGACTGGGCCTAGGCCCAGGATGTATGATGGAACTACGGTAAGTCTGTTTTTTCGATCAAGCAGGTGACGCATCGTCTGGAACGACTTTTGTGTGTAACAATGGCACAACGACCTCGAAAAAAAAAAAAGCAGAAAAGAACGAACCGCGCGTCGTGCAAGGTCTGCGGTGTGTTGATTCGGGGTATTTGGTTTTTTTTCTTTTTCTCTCTCGACGAGCCCGTCGAACGGCTAATTCGCGTGTTCGCTCGAGGATGCTAGTATGGGCACCCAACGTTTCACAAAGAGCAGGAATACCTCGTGGAGCGAAACACGATACGGCCCGAGGTTTGTTTTTACATTTATTCTGAAACCGAGATGGTCACAAGCATACATTCTCCGTTTTTCCCCTCCACTCGCGATCCGCTTCGACCTCGACATAGACCAACACGTCCGTCTCCATCTTGGACCACGCTTCCTCCGAATCTTCCCTGTATAATATAAAGGCAAGGTATCTCGGTTTCTCTTCATATGGCACGTATACGTGCCCTGGCCCGCGTTTCCAGTCACGGTGGTAGTCAAGGATCGCAAGGGCGTATTGTCGAAAAGACGTGTCTGAAAACGAAAAGTCGTCGATGATCACGATCGGACCGCGACCACGAATACTGAGGGGTTTGAATACGCCCTCTGGATCGCTAAAATGAAACCAGGAGGGTCTGCCCGAGCCGCTAGATTGGTATTCGACGTCGTCAAGTAGAAATCGACTCGGAAGCTCGTCGTTCTCCGTGTCGGAGTGTGAGCGTGCGTCCGGTGGTTCACTAGCACTGGTGGTGTCTCCATGGTTGTGTTCGCTGCTTTGGTCGTCATCGTCATCGTATTTGTCTGTCCCTTGACTTGATCGTTCTTCGGCGCTCTCGCTAGAACTTGTCTCCCCATCGCTGTTACCGTCATCTGCCTCTCTACACTGCATTGGCACAAGCAATATTTCCACTTGCAAACCTTTGTGAGTCATCATTACAGACGGATCCCCAAAACAATTGGGAACCGAAACGGAATTGTCGGCTTCCCTTGCCGCCAAATACCCATTTACCGAGGCTGGAAGCGCGCTACTGTACTGCGAGGAAGGCCCAGTCCAAACGAATATCCCATAATCTTGAACGCGCTGCAGCAAGGTTTCCATCAACCTCTGGAACGCAAACTTGCCCTCTCCATATTGCACGGGCATATTGAGATTAAAGATGCCCAGAAGTGCATAGGCCATGTCTTCGATGCGCGTAGTGCGCCGGCCCGCAGCCCAGGAGAACCGCTGAGCCACGTCGAATGCGCCTGGAGAGAAGTAGCTCAGCCGACCTGGGGGAATCCGCGTCGTCGTCAAGATTGCATTCCAGACGGGATTTATTTCGCCCTCCGGTGCGCAGCCGTTATTTTGCCTGTCCTTGTCGTTTTTCGCTTGTGTGAACGGCCTCCATTCACGATCATAAAACTTGATGTTCTCTGGGGCGAGTAACTCTTGGAGGGTCCATCCGCGGGTGAACCATTCGTCGGCGGGGATATCGTCGAGGGCGAGGGACGAGGCGAGGTGGACGATGCAGATGCGGGCATTGCGGTACCATCTGAACATGGAGCGAATGGATTCGTCGAGTTCGGCGCTGCTGCCCTTGTCGATGCAGCACGTGTCGGACCATGCAAATGGGCAACGATACGAGCGGGCTTTGGAACAGAAGAGGAGGAGTTTGTGGAGACCTGCGCGGGAGGAGTGGTCGGGGATGTGGGTGGCGAGGGCTTGGGTGAGCGAGGTCTGGTGGGGTGTGTGATCAGTGGGGCCAGGAGAACGTGCCTGGTCGTCTTGGCTGAACACATGAGCGAATGCCGTCAGTGTGGGCACGTCCTGGAATGTAGGCTCGCCCTGTGGGAGCCATCGATGGGAGAATATAGCGTACTTGACGAAGTGGAATACGGTGCGGGCGGCTTGTTGGCGCGAGGCATGTTGGGTCGACGGGTGTTTTTGGATGTGGGCGGCGAGGATGGGGCGGTAGTGTTGTGCGACGTCGGATCGCGATGCCAGACGGAGGGTGTGAAGATCGATGAGGTGGATGGGTATCTGGTTGGCGATGAATTCGGCGAGGGCGTCCGACCAGATTTTTGGCAAGGCCATCAATCTACCAATCGCTGTGTCCTGATAGACGAGCCCGACATCACACTTGGTCGGATAACATCAAAAGGTACCTGGCAACGAACCGGTTAGCAGGCTAAATTCTGATATGCGCCACCAACGACAATCGGAAGGGTAAGTACTTGGTGTAGTACTGTGGACGTAGTAGGCTGCCAAAACAGGCTAATAGCGGTGACTCGACCGAATCGATTGCCAAGTCGGGCGGCGGTCTACGAAACGGTGGTCCTCCCTCCTGTTTCTCCATCACACACAGCAACCACAATCTCGTCTTGTCCTTCACTGGTGCTCTTGTATTCACTTACAAGTTCGCCATCTTCCTCCTCTCCCTTGTCCATTGTCAGCCCTACTCTATTTCCAACTTGATCTCATTAATGCCATCAAGCGACGGCCCAAATGCCTATCGTCAAGCCGCTGCAGAACCTCCTGCTTACTATCGTCCCCTGTTACAGCTCGATAATTCTCCGCCTCGGGTTGCAGAACAGCCAGCCGTTCTCGATAGACCACCCGAGTCCCCGCTCGCTCACCTTCCGAGTCATATCCAGCTCGGCGCCATAGCCGACGACGACGACGACGGCCCCCCAACTAAACACGAGGGCCGTGTCCTCTCCGCCACCCGAACACCGCTCGTCACTCCTTCCCCGCGCCCAGTCTCCAGGACCCTGTCCCCGTCGCCGCCCACGTCTCAGGGCCACACTAGATCACCCGTCCTTGCCCGGTCAGTCGTCTATCCATCCTTCTTTCCCCATGCCTCCATGATCCGAATCCACCTGTTTGATTGTTTCCACGTTGCCACCCTCTTTATTCTCCGTCTTTGCCCAGACGCCCCCTCCTTGATATCCCATATATGTACAAGTCTCTCCTTCACACGTGTCCGGCAAACACAGCAGGTCTACTTATCTTTCTTCCGTTTGAATTGTCCCCAGCCCTTCGTTAGTCGTTACTGAATGTGCTCCTTCTAGCCCCCAGACGATGATGGAGAACCTCTCCCGCACGGTCCGCAGCTACGTTCCATCCGCGGTGCCTGTTCCAACTTCGGCCCCTTCTCCCCGCGCATCTAGGCCCGTTTCCTTTGGTGGATTCATGGGTATCAATGCAGGACTTTCGCCTTCCCATTCCACAGAGCGAAATCCCTTTGCTGACACTCCGCCTGATAGGCGCCGAGCGCGCCAACCGTCAAACCAGCCTTCATCGGGCGTGAGGGGTCCTCCAGTCGGCTCGTTGGAAGTCAAAACGGGCTTTCTTCCCTCAGAAGACGGAGACGTTCAGGGAAGCCCTCTCTTGACCGTTTATCCTACCGCCGCAGAGGGAGATAACGTTGTATGGTCTCGTTGGGACAACCTAGCTCAAGGTCCGAAACCTCGGTAAGTTCAGCTCCATTCTATGCTGGCATTCTTGGCTGATCGTATCAACGTGCGTTCTCTTTACTTTTTGATAGGCGCGTTCTCTTTCTGGGCTACTCTTCTGGGTTCCAGATGTGGGACTGCACCAACCTGGCCTCCGTATCAGAGTTGTTGAACCTTTCCGGTCCTTCATGGGGACAAGTTACATTTGCTGGCGTTCTCCCGCCTCCTCTCGCCGACGACGGCCAACTCACGAGTCTGCAGCCCCTGATTGGCGTAGTGTAAGTTTCCATTCAAAGTCGACCGCGTCTGCTTGCTCACGGAAATCGTTTTTCAGTTCCAAGATACAAGGACAATCCATAATGCTTATTTATTCGCTGCGTTCCCACGAAATGGTCAAGCGGCTTCCTTTCCACAACGTATCATCTTTTGCTTCAAGTAACCTTTTTACTGTTATTGTGAGCACCCGATAATATCCGTCTCTTGCATATCAGAGTCGCTCACGAACCACGCATTTAGAGCACAACAAACCCACCCACTCTTCATGTTCTTTCTTCAGCATCCTTAACGATACTACATACTATTTCTTCCTCTTCCATATTTGCTTACAGTCGTACATCAACACATAAACCAAATACCAACAGCATTGTATCTCTATCAAGCATAGACAGGCATAATTCGAACGACGTTGCGACCCCTGACGACCTCATCCCCATCTATTCCCTATCTCATCGTCTTCTCGCGTTCGCTGCCCAACCACCTCCTTCAGATTCACCACAGGGTTCCACCGCACTAGAGCCACGCAGGCACGTTCGAACTTCCTCTACCCCGTTTGGTATATCTCAAGCCGACATCGGAAATGCCGCAATCAAAGTCGGAGGCTCGGTCCTGAACGGCATGAGATCGCTGGGTGGGATGGCTTACAACGCTGCGACAGAGTACGCGAGGTCCCGTTCTGGCGCATCACCACGCGTGAGTGTTGAAGATACGACGCCGCGGTCTCCCTCTTCCCAGGTCCCACCGCCTTCCGTGATGAGCGGGGTAACGAACGTGTTCTTTTCGCGAAGCGCGCCTGCAGCGAGTGGCGGAAACCACGATCTCGACGGTCAAGCAAACAGCCATCTTAGAGTTGCCACGGGCGATGCACCGCCGGCGAGCGATGGCCAGGACGGCCGTGATTGGTTCGCCCAGAATGCGCCTAGTTCGGGCTCTTACGTCAGGGTCATCGATTTGGGACCGCTCGTGCACCGTCGTGCTTCGTCGCATCCCCAGGTCATCACCGAGTTCGTCGCAGCAAAGCATCAACCGATTAGCCACCTCGCGTTCTCGCACGACGGAAACACGCTCCTAGTCGGACCCAAGGACGGACAGGTCGTGCGCCTCTTTCAGCTTCGACGACGTGCCAACGTGTTGAGAGGCGAAGCCAAGGACGGATGTGCGGGTGATGGGAAAGAGAAGCAAGGAAAGGATGCTGGCGCTGGCGCTGAACGTGGGTCGGCTCCTGTTCCCAACTGGGCGCCTAGGCCGAGTCCGGAGGAGGATGCACCATGGCACGTGTACAGTCTTCATCGTGGTCGCACGTCCGCCATCATACAATGCATGGAGGTCTCTCCGGATGGTCGATGGGTTGCGATTGGGAGCAACAAGGGCACGGTGCACGTTTTCGCGATCAATCCGTACGGGGGACAGCCCGACCTCAGGAGCCACATGGACACCAAGATATGGAATGTCGACAAGCCCGTAAGTTTCTTGTCTGCCTTTTGTTGACTTCTCGAGTCGAGACTGACGTTGTTTGGGTTTTGGATAGCAGCCACTCTCCGTCGAGTTGCATCCAATCGTGCGGCTACGTTCGACGCGCGCGACCGGCGCGGATGGATTCCGTTCCGACCTCTCGTTCACGTTCGTGTCGACCACCGCAACGACGGTTCCGACGAGTCTCTTGCCCCCGCAGGTGGCTTCCTCTCCAAGCACATCGTCGGGCCGCTCAGATTTTCTCTCCTCCCACTCCTCATCTCGCCAGCACAACTTCAAGGATGTCCTCGTGTTTGATGCCCCCGGCGGTGTCTTGTCCTTGCGGCGCATCTCGCTGGAACAACGGCCTCGCGAATCTGGGATTCCGTTTTCATCGCCAATTGCATCGCTTGCGACGAGCATCTCGTTGCCTGGTATGGGTGCTGCAGGCCGTCTGAGTGTATCGCCGCCGACACAGAGGCGGTCAGGTTTGACCCAACAGATGCTCGAGGCGGCCACTGAGTTGGTGGGCAAGGAGAGCACGGTGGCTACGTGGCAATTGAAACGACAACATGATTGGGGGGAGGTGAAGCGGGCGGTGCACGAGGTGGGGGAGCAGCCCAAGTCTGGGTCGTCCAAGTGCGTATATGCCTCTTCTTGTCCTCGTCCTCGCCCACAGTGCATTGACTTTACCTTGATCGATCGATCCCGCATCACAGCGCGCTTGCACATGCCGAACTATCGACGTGTACGCGTGCGCCGGGTCTTGTACCCCGATCGATCTATCTCTCGCACCAGTTCTTGTTTTATACCCTTGGGGAGGATTATCATGCGCTCATTCGACGACACCGGTTGGCCATATCCGGTTCCAAGATCGACGTTCGCAAGGTGGTCGAGGCGAGCGCATTTCCGGGAAACGGGGCGTACTTTGTGGAGGATCTCGCCTTTCCGTCCGATCACGCGCACGGGCTGTCGTCGTCGTTTGACGAGCCGTTGGCAAGTGCGATGAGCGCCGAGATGGCGTACGATGCCCGTGCGGGGGCGGTGAAGATTCCGATGTTGCCCAACGGCGCGGCGCAGCAGTCGGCAAGAGCGCGGACGGCGTCATCGGGGACGCGCGCGACGCTGTCTGGGATGAGCGGGGGGATTCCGATACGGGTAATGAAGGTTGGGGGAATGATCCGACGAGAGATGGGTCGCGTGAGTGGGCGTGGGATCGGCGTTGGGATGCGGAGCGTGAGCGGGGAACGGAACGAGGCAGGTGTACCGCTCAAGTTTGATGAGGAGGACGAAGAGTTTGAGCACGCGCCTGACGTTGGTGACGATGTCGTCGAGAGCGGCGGCGATGGAGAGGATCTATGGCGTGCGTGGGCTGAGGAAGATAGGCTTGCGGTAGACGAAGAAGAAAGGTTCGACGATGTGCTTGGGATCATGGACGAGGACCAGGTGCCGACGGCCGTGTCTGTGCCTACCGCAACGGGCAAGGGCGCAAACGCGAGCAAGAGCGTCGGTCGCGCGTGGTGATGTCGACATCCCTTTCTTTCAGAACCGTCTTGCCTTTTTTTTTTCACGCTTCCCCAGGTACTTGTACTTTTTGTTCCCGCTCTGCCCCCCTCCCTTTTTTTTGTTATTTGCGAGACTAATGAGCGGAGATGAAGGTCGAACGAAGGTGTACGTTTTTTTTATATCGATCGATGATGATGACGAGAAGAAGGAAAAAAAAATTCAAGTGTAGATAGTCGAGGTCGTACGAGCGTGTCGTCTTGGGGCGTCCCACGGACATGGCAGAAATGGGTTCTATCTGCCTCGTGTACTTCATCTCGTCCCATGTGATCACTCGGGACACGGATATCATAATCGTACCGTAGGATGTACTTGGGACGGACGCTCGTGCTACTAGTATGGTGTATATGATCCATTACTACAAATACGATTACATTTGTGACCGAGGAGGCTGGAGGAGATGCCAAGTCGGATCAGTGAGATACTTTTCAAGGAACGATATCTCGTTTTCGTTGAAAGCCAAGCTCTAAACGTCCGCCGCAGGACACGACGTGCAATAAATAGTAAAAAATACGGCATTCAAGGGAAAACCTCGGGCGTAGCCAATGGTGTATTATAGTTGACCACGATGAGCGCGATCCACGTCGGTGGCGCTCCCCCCGAGGCCGAAAGCGTATGATAGAGTACACTAAGCAGATCGATCTGCTCCAGTCCAACCCTCGGTCCCGACGACGCATCCCAAACACTCAGGATGGGAGGAAGTCAGACCGAATAGTGGCCCCCGTGCCCCCCACTCGAACGATGTTATCGTTATCGTTATCAGCGGCCGTCCGGACCGTGCAGACGTCGTCATACATGTCGCAAATGGCGAGTTCTTTACCGGGCGAAGCCGAACGTTTGAACGCCGTCCGCCCCAACCTGCTCGCCTTGTCGTTTTTTTCTTCTTACGGCCATTGCTCCTCATACATTCGGGGAACGAACGTCAAAAGCTCCGGACAATGTATGTATGTCCTCTACACCGATGGGGAAATCAAAACATGAGTCTAGTACCAGCGGAAATGAGAGTGGTGTTTCGGCGATCGTCGGCTCGTTGTCTAGCTACTAGACCTGTGGGGATAGTGCATGCGTGCAAGTTGACCAGAAACGTGACTAGGTTCGTTCGATGTAATCCACCCATCTCGTTCGTCTCCGAAAAACGGCGGGTCGTTATTTGGATTCCTTTTTTTTTCTTCCCTCCCTCGGTGTATTCGTTTTTCCCAGTGTTGCCAAAAACCAGGGCACCGTCGTTCAGGGATGAACCCGACTACTCACAGGTTGTCATGATTGGCGTAGGGCCCCATGCATTTGCCGACGCGTTCTCGATCAGGGCATATTGCGGTCAGATTGGGTATCCGTGTGGGCGTCGTCGATCGCGCCGGTCGACCCACGTACGTATGTGACGCCAAAGCATCGTGCACGCCGTACGTTTTTCATTTTTCGTATCGGGCGTTGTGCGGGAAATATATGTCCATCTTTGACGTTTACGCCAGGATATATATATGACGGTCCATGTGCATGATCCGCAAACCTGATTGTCGACGTACGTCCCTTCTTTCTCCTTGGCATGCACGCCTTGACGGATGACACACGCATATGTACATTGCCATCCCGCTGTGCCTCCGTCCCATCGTTTTCCCCTTTTGACTGACGTTGGGTTATTGAATTGAACCTTGGACTTGCGTCCCTCGGAAAAGAGCCCTTGACTGACACAGCTCTGTCGGACGGGCGGCGTCGAGCGACGATCGCTCTTCTCGAGAGTCAGGGACTCGAGATTGGAGCAGACGTGGGTCTCGGCGCACGGAAATTATCCCTCGTACCGTAATGACTGGTCATGAACGTGTGCGTGTTTTCTGGCTCGGTTTGACATTTTTGACACGCTTCCTTCGCTACTCTTCCGAGTAGTGCACCAAACGTGGCGGAACAGGTCTTGGGGACGGGGGGGGGGGCTCATCCCCGTTTCTCCGGCGCTTCTCCTGTCGGTATCACTTTTCGCCGACTGATGGTCGACTGATAGGCGACCCCTGATTGGCATAGTATGCATCGTTTTAGACATCCATCTTCCCCTCCATTCACGCGGATCAATCTCTCGCTTCAATCCAGGACACGAGGCCAATCTATAATGCTTATTTATTCGTTATCCTCCCACGTTGGAGCGGTTCAGGCGGCTTCCATTCCACAATGTATCATCGTTTGCTACAAGCGACCGATTTCTTCTCTTGGAACCACTATTGTCGTTGAGTCTCCCCCAAAAAAGTATTTCGTTTCATTTCGGCGAATCATGTCTGACAAATTACGTTTGGAAGCCTGCGCCCGGCGCCCTTGCTCGTTTTCCTTTGACGTTGTTCGCATTCGCGATGTGTCCTGCGTGTCTGCTGACGTCGTACCGAACCGAAATTCGACGACAGTATGTGGCACTGAGGTGACTGTTCGATGCCCACCATTCCCATCTAAATGTCGCATTGTTTCTCACCGTCTTCTGCTATTCGCTGCGCAGGCTTCGGCTCAGCATGTTCTGATTCTCCAACATGTCCGAGCTTCCTCGGCCCCATTTAGCCGCATCCCTCGTACAGCCGCCCTTGCAAATGCCGTGATCAAATCATTAACCCGTATCGACGCTGATGACCGTCGGGCAAGATGTCCTTACAGTGTCCATTCTAGGTGGTATGAGCTCGTTTAACGGAGAATAAGAGCGTCCTGTAGCATAATGCCGCGGCCCGAGTGCGAGAGCCAGGATTCTGGTATTGGCTCGCCGTATGCATGGCGCCCATACGCCAAGATGTGCAAGACCCAATGTAGTGCCTTCTCTCCACACAGGAGATCGAGGGGGAAGGCACGAAGAGCGTGGATGTGATAGACCAACGAGCTTCCGACCGTGGTGAGCGGAGAGTAATCTCTTCTCGTCCACGAAGTGCGCGGGCCAATAGGGAGCAAATAGGGATAGGAATCACGATTACGATCCCATGATCCACGACGGACATTGACCACGCTCATGTCCGAGGTGACCTGCATGACCGATGCGGCATCGCCAGCGAGCCAACGCCCAAGTCGAGCGATGTGGAAATAAGCATTCGCTTCAAGAGGCGTCGTTCAAACAGAATACGTCTTCTTCTTGCTGCATCTTTACGTCAGAATCCTCAATCTCGGATGACTTTTTTTTGCGAGTAGCCGCTCCTCCGTCGCCGCAACGCATCTGGCTTCAACATAAACGAGCACACGGCGTGATCTCTCACGGACATGCATCGACCATGCTTCTTCTCGAGCACAGGATGGGCGGTTTGCGCGTGAATGCGTCGAATGGGACGACGTGTGGATGTTCCGAGGGGATATTGTGAGGCCAAAGTTGGGTGGTGGTGGGAACGGCATCGAAGGGAAAGAACGCCGGCGCCGGGACCTGCGCGTCGGTTTTCTGTCCCGAATTGGGCACCAGCGCCACGAGGAGAACGCGTTGTGTTTGCGTCTGGGTCGCAATTACGTGGTCGTTTACTTGAATTCGAAACGACTGACGGGCAACGTGGTGTATTTGGGATCGGCAACGGACGAGTACGTGTTCTAGGGATCGCTCTGGAACGCGGGGAGGACACTGAAAATTGATGACTGCCAGAGTGCCTGGTCGAGACCTTCATGCATGCACCACGCTTACTCCTCGTCAGGGTGTCGTCTGCCATTACTCGGATCATGCACTGAAATCTGGAGCAAAGAAAATCTGGGCGTGAACAACTTGGCGGAATGGGTATGAGCTGATGTGGTGATCACTTGCCACATATGTACAAGTGTGGGTAGCCTATCGGTCAGGCCCCTCATCGCGTCCACTGGTCTGGAATCATGGCGTCGGTTATGGTCGAGTCCCGCCGGGAGGAGCTTAAACATGATGGCATCACCACGTTCTTGGAGGCGAACACGTATTTTACTCTGCGTGGATTGTCGTTGCATTGGGTGATGCGTTGGCCACCGAGGTTCGAGATTCGCCCGGGCCCATCATTCACCGCTCGCGATGGGACGGCGACCTAAAGAGCTACATACCCAGGATCAGTTAAGCTTGAATGTGCTTCCAAAGTCCTCTTTAAAGACGCAACGCCATCGTCTACCCGGTTATGCCTTCTTTGGGCGTGCTTCACTCCATTCTTGCCACGGTATCTTCCACGAAGCCACAATTGGGCGGCGAGCACGTCATCGCGAGCTTGAGGAAAAAAGCAAAGTAGTGCCAGGGCGCAGGGACTGCCTTCCAAGAATATCTTCTTATCGAACCGTGTTACGCATGGGCCGTGGAACTCCATGCGACATGGATGAACTGTAACCCGCTTTGGAATGGCCGGTTGACGGTTTTAAGTTGGGGTAGGATTTGCCCCATTTCTCTCTCGCACGGGACACAGACGTGCGCTCTTGTTTACCCCGCGACGACTCGACAACGTTGGAACTTGCCATCGCCCATCTTGTCTTGTGAGAGAACTGGCGAGTGTTATGTTTGGATCGCCGCACGCTTGTACGGCACGTTTTTCTCCTCGCTGATTTACACACGCCAGAGAACGGCGACATATTTCCCTCCGAATTCGTCAAAAGGGACAACACATGACTTCGCTGCCAGGGCTCTGCGCGATAAGCACTCCGAGGACGGTATATAAAAGTACTGGGTCACCCATACGTGCTATTGCCTAGCCGTTTCCTGATCTTGGACCCACCGGACTCGGTATTCCGTCCTTGGTATCACGTATTGGAGCTATGAATGAGGCTATCTGTGAAGCTACCTTATTCAACGAATGTCAGGGTCCCGTCCCTTTGACAGACACGATGCACAAGGACACGTATTCACCCTCATCTTCGTCTCAGAAGGAGGCGCAGAGGAGGTTGAGCGCCGACGTCGAAGTGGCTTACGTGGAACAAGACTGGATGAAGCTGAGTTCATGGGTGCCTCGCGCACGATAAACACGGATGATCCTTTCCCGATCGATCCCAATTCACTTCACCCGTGGAGGAGCGACAGTTCACGCTCCGTGCCGTTCTCGTCGGATGCGGTCTTGGAGCTGTCGTCGCTGCCAGTAACATCGATCTGGGACTAAAGGTGCCGTCGATTACACTCGTTCTGGCTCCCCTGAATGTCCAACACCTAACTAGACAGGCTGGACGTTTGGCGCATCTCCATCTTCGGCTTTGCCATTCTCAAACCCCTCTCGACATCCGTTCCTACCTATCTCGGCAGGGGCTACTTTGGCCCGAAAGAAAACAGCATCGTCCAATCCGCTGCGAGCGCTGCCGGCTCGCTCGGACTCCTTTTCACCTCCGGTTTTCCCGCCGCCTACCAGCTCGGTTTACTTGGTGCCACACCGCGCCAGGATATAGGCCGCCTTTTCACCTTCACAGTCTGCTGTGCCTTTTTCGGCCTCGCCTTTTCGATCCCCCTCGGCAAGTTTTACATTCTCAAGCTAAAACTTGTCTTTCCCTCCGCTGTGGCGGCGGCGTACACGATCCGATCGTTGCACGTGGGGAAACATGCGGCACAAGATGCTAGGCGGAAAACCAAGGCGTTAATCCTATCGTTTTCTTTCGCAATCACGTGGAGGGTGGTGAGCGAGTATGCGCCTGGGGTGCTTTGGGATTGGCATCTGTTTTATACGCTGAATCGGATTGGATGGACGTCCGCGATAGGGGCAGAGAGCTGGGTTAGTTCTTATTTTTTTGATGCCGGGCTCTTGGTTATCTTGTATGGCGGACTGACCGACACTGTAACCAGGGGTGGATATGGGAGTGGACGCCAGCCTTTATCGGCGCTGGTATGTTGACCGGTATCAATGCGTCGTATAGTTTCCTAAGCGGGGTACGTTGTGAGAATAATTGTCCGAGTCATTCGTGTTGACCACTTACCCCAGAGTTTCCTCGCATGGGCCATTATCGGCCCCGTCATCGTCAGCACTGGCAAAGTGGTTCCTCTCGGATTTTTTTTCCCGCGGGTCCTGGTCTGAGGCACACACAAGCTTTTGGCATCCCTGCAGATGAGAGCGTTCCTGGCTACATGAACTATTCTTCCATGTAGGTCCCACCCCTTGCTCTATTCTCGTTCATGCTTGGTGACCCTTGAGCTAGGTGGCTCGCCGATCCTGTTAATCACCTTTCACCCCGGTACTGGTTGGTACGTTATTTTTATTTTATTTTATTTTACTCCTCTTTGCCGATAAGGCCACACTAGCTTTGGCCAGGCACCTCGATCCTCCTATGCGCCAGCTTTGCCGAAGCGGGATGCAACTGGAAATCCGTCTACGCCGCCGCGAAAACAATAGTCTCGGCCATCACCGAACGCTTCCGGAAGCACACCTTCGATAGTGACAGACAGACAAGGGAAAACGATATCCTTGACCTTGTTCCTGCGGACGAACGTGTTCCTGTCTGGATGTGGAGTTCCGTGCTGATTCTGAGTGTCGTCGTCAGCTGTGTGGTT
Source organism: Austroboletus novae-zelandiae (assembly GCA_038090275.1). Classification (NCBI taxonomy): domain Eukaryota; kingdom Fungi; phylum Basidiomycota; class Agaricomycetes; order Boletales; family Boletaceae; genus Austroboletus; species Austroboletus novae-zelandiae. Next base: position 33,856 of record JBBPML010000083.1, on the reverse strand, counting down.
ATGTCCGTTCAGTTCGGGCAAGAGGTTGGAGTCACGTTGCTGGGTGAGCGTGTAGCGGACGATACGTCAAATCATGCTGACGTTGTTTTCGGAACAGCGATCGTTTTCGCCTTATTGTTCAGTTTCATCAGCTGTGAGAGCTCAGGGCGGACGAATACCGCTCCTGTCACAGCCATCGGTGTGTAATCTTTTCACCATGGTTTAAAAATATGTCGAACCGCTGTTACTGCAGGAAACGCTTCCCAGCTCGGCAGTCTAGCCAAGGGACGACACTATTCGGTCGAGCGCAGTGAACTTCTCAACTCGCTCTCGGGTATGCTCGCACTAGGTCGGTTTCGTCTATCGTCACCGGTCCACGTGCATCTGATCGGCTTGCGCCACACCTGCTTTGCTTCCCATATCCATACCGTCGAACTGAATAGGCGCTGCGGAACAAGGCACGTCTCCCCATTTCCGTCTATTTCCCCAAATCCAGTGCTTGATCCTCTCCCCTCTGCCCTCTAAAAATTACAACACTAAATAAACACGAAATAATTTTTTAAAAACCCATTACCGACACAGCCTCCGACATGATCGGCGATCTCAAGACCGCCCATCTCCTACGGTCTTCTCCGAAGGCCGTGTTCTGGAGTCAACTGTGTGGCGCAATCGTATCCATCTTTATGGCTGGCGGTGTCTATGTCGTCTTTTCGACGGCGTATCCGTGCCATCAATGATTTGGCGTACACTACGTGTAGTTTTCCGACGCCGGACGCTCAATCGTGGCGGGGTGCGCTCCATCGGTTGCTTGATCAATTTTTTTAAGTCCATTGGGTGGTCGTGCTCACGCCTTGTGACGTTTGTATGAAGGCGATCGCAGTTGCAGTATCGTCCCCAACGTTACCGATCCCACCATCGTCGGGCTATACCTCGATTGGATTGGGTATCGCTGCGATTTTGTCGGTCCTGTCAAAGTATACGATCGTGCCGCCGAAACACCCTGCATTCGTCCCGTGCGTCGACCCTTGATCGTTTTTTTTTTCTCTTTGTCATTTGGCTGAATGGCATCTATCCTCGTTCTTTCTCGTGGATGATTTTCTCACAGCAATTTTAACGCCATTGGGATTGGCTTTATATTGAGTGCGTACCTCCCTCTCACGAGTACTTTTTGTCCATCATTGTTGTACACGTTTTGCATGAGAGAGATGTAAGAAAAGGGGGCCTCTTGCTGATGCTGAGACAGGATGTAGACGTGAGCACGTACCCACTTGCCATGATCTTTGGATCGACGCTTGCCTACATATGGCGACGATCGTGAGTCTTTTTTCTGCTCCTTGCACGTTTTCCTCCCCCTCCAAAATATGAATTCGTTGCACGCAGGTTCTTTGATCATTACCAAACCTATTGTTACGCGGTCGCGGCAGGCTTCATCGCAGGCAAAGGTCCGGGAGGGATCGTCAACGCCGTGCTCACGATCGGCGGCGTCGGCGGGTCCGTGTACGGAACGAGCGTCGGGCGTCCTGGCGATGTTTATTGTGGATGACTCACGTAAAACCTATAGTTTATTTTTAACGTTGAATCAAACACGTGGTCGTCTGCTGAACGTTGATCAAACGTGACGAAAGCGTGTGTGTGTGTATGCATGTGCGCCAGCCAGCCGTCGCCTCCCCCTCCCCCAAAAGAAAAAGGACTGATCAGGTGCGATCTTCGTTGGCGTCTAACCGGTCCGAATCCTTTGGACCGCTCCAAACGGCGATCCACACCTAGATCGTGAAGCGGTGTTTAGTCCTAGAACGTTATGTGCCCCCCTGGCGATGGCGCCGTCGTCTACATGGAGTACCAATTTCAATACATCTGACATTTTCTCCCGCCGACTCCAAAGGGCAGTAGTAAAAAAACTTTTATACATTATAATAATTATTTATAATTAAAATAATAATAATAATAAATAAATAAATGTTGGAGCTTAGTGCCTCCCCCCTTGCTTTTTTACTTATGCGACCGCCGCCAAGTCGATCGACGCCCATAAGTATGGCACCACCAAAACGACCCTTGTGCTCCATTGCAGGAAATAGCTCGCCAAATGTGCACTTATGTAAGCTTCCACGCCACACCGACGTTGCCGAGTCACCGATGGCAGCGCCGACGGAGCGTAGACGAAAAAAAAACGCAGAACCCGAACGACCAAGCGACGAGCGAGAAGTTGGCAGGCGTTGATGCGATGGCGCTCGTTTACCACTAGTCCGACGTCGGGTTCTCACGCCGCATCGTCCGTCGTCCGTCGGGCGGACATATTCCCCGTGCTGATATGCCATAGATAGACTCATCCATTGTGTTGCCATGTCATGGTGCTATGTAGATACAGTGGAGTGATAGAGACCTGAATGTAATGTGTCGATCATGCATGCAATGACTAAGGGATGGACGTGCGATGCGAGCGAGTGAGAGATGAGAGCAAAGCAGAGAAAAAAAAAAGATCAAAGCAATAACACGAAAATAGCATTCGGAATCATAAGTCATCAGTGCGACATTTCCAATCGTCAACTCTACCCCCGAGATGAATACACCTGACCATGGTGTCTCTCCCTCTCTCGGCCACCACTCATGGCTCGCGCGTGGTACCGATCCCGTTCACGATCACGATCACGGGTGGTGCAGTTCGAACTCGACGTAAAGGCCGGACGCAACGCCGTGGACACCCTCGAATCCGTGCACGAGATCGCGTACGCCGGAATCGAGGGCCTATAAATGTACTCGGATGTTTGCCCGTGTCCGTGGCCATGAGTTGATGCATGCCCATGCTGTGAGTGCCCCTGTGGATGCGAGTGCCTGCCCTGGTGGTCCTCAGGTGGATGTGCGGTTGTGTTGGGGTGTGCGTGCCGGTGGAGTTGCGGTGCAGACGTACTCACCGGTGCACGGGCCGGGGATGCCGATCGAGACCACACCGAGACATCGCTGGAAGAGGAAGACCCCGCGGAGCCCTTCAGGGAAGACATCGGATGGGTAGGTGGCGGCGGAGGATGAGCGTGGGGAATAGCAGGAGGATGTCGCACGACACCATGCATACCGTCGTCCTCCTCGACTTCGCCTCTGGGGCAGTCATCGAGGTCCATGGGGTAGTCGTCACCGTCGTCAGAATAGCTGTCGTCGTCTGAATTTTCTTCGCTCATGCTCGAGTTGGTGGCGGGTGGAGACATGAGGGCATGGTGTGGGAGACCGTCCATGCGAACATGGTGGGGAGGGTGATGGTGAGGGTGATAGACGCCGGGACGGGCCATATCCGGATCCGGTAGACGTACGGGAGCACTTCGAGAATGATTTCGCCAATGGCGGCGCATATTTGAATTGACATTGAATTCGCGGCCACAACCCGGAAAGGGACAGCGATACGCTATCGGAAAACGTTATCAGCAAGAGAGTACGGGGCAAATAGGAAGCGTGATGATGATGCCAAGCAAGGAAAGGAGAACAAAAGGGATAGTGAGGGTGGTAAAGCGACGAACACGTTGCGTGATGAAATAATAGAAAAAGCGCCACCTACGTTTGGCCCCCGTGTGAGTGTTTACGTGAATTTTCATGCTACTCGGGCGGTTGAAACGTTTTCCGCAGTGGGGGCACTGGTGCTTCTTGCCCCTCCCTTCTCCTTGCAGGGCAGCGCCAGGGATCTCTGATCTTAAATGGAGACGCCGGCCATCGGGGGCGATGAGGGGGGAAGAGGCGGAGACGGGATGGTCCGAGACGGGAAAGGAGAGGATCGTCGAGGTGGGAGAGCGGAGATGTGCAAGATCGGCTTCACGTGGGATCGACGGAGCAAGTCCGTCTGTGGTGTGATGCCGTTCCCTGGTATCGGGTAGGATCTCGCGGACAGCACGGTGAGGTCTGTGGCGTGAGGGACGAGGTTCTGGGGGGGCCATCGCGACGCGAAAGACGGGGGCAGAGCCGTGCATGCCGGGATGGGCGGGCGAGGCAGCAGAGGCAGCCCTGGGACGGAGGGTGGTGCTGGAGGCGACGTGTTCGAGGGAGGACGTGATGGGGTCTGCACGGAGGACGTTGAAGGAGTAGTTGGAGGGCTTGGCGTCGGGGGCGAGGTGGTGGGAGCGGGTTGCAGACTCTGAGGAGGAGCTGGAGGGGGGCGGGGAGGGCGGGAGCTGGTGGAGGTGGCGGAGGTGGGCGTGCTTGTCGTCGCGGACGGGGGAGGGCGGGGAGGGCTGTGGATGTGTCGGATGGGGGCGTAGTGCGGGGAAGGAGGGGCAGACCTGGTGTTTTGGGATTGGGCGGGGGTGATTGGACATCTCTGGACGGGGCTGAGTGCGGGAAGGGGAGAGGAGGGGGACGGTGCTCACCTGGGAAGATGTCTCTGATGCTGGGGAGGGGAACGGGGGGGCGCGACATGGTGGAGATGGGTGGGGGGGGGGGGGAGGGGAGGGGGGGGGGGAGGGGTATATATATAAATCGGGGCGGGTACCAATTGGAGGGCCGAGTTCGTGGCGATCTCCGGGGGCAATCCTGGGTCGGAGGGGGGAGGATTCGAGGGCGAGAGGGCGCCTAAGAGGGTGTGAAAAACGAACATGATTTGTGCCGTCCCACGCCGCTCGAGTGCATTCGAGGCGGATTAGCGGACACAACTCCGCGAGACGACGGTGGTTTCCGTAATCGGCCTGTGTTGATCTTTTCCAAATGCGGCGCATCACATCATCGCATTCTGACCTTATCCGCCGATCTTCTCGTCTCTCCGTCTTTGGGGCAAATCCATCCCCAAATCGGTGCCCCGTGGACATAAGCCACCCCTCGACAGGGGGCGAATCCCACGTCCGCCGCGACACACGCACGCTTGGTCACCCGCTGCGATTTGCGCTCCCCGCTCATCTTCCCTTTTCCGGTCTTGCGTTTACCCGCGTGTGAACCCACGCCAGATCAAGATCGACACCATCCTCACCCCTCTTCGGCTCCGTTCTCTCCCTTTTCTCCACCTCTCCGCTCTCGTCGGCGACGTCCCCCTGCGTCGCCGCAACCCCTTCCAAATCGGGCACTCACGCCAGAGGCTGTGCCAATCCACCGCCCACCGTGCCTTACGCCACCCGCGACGGTCTCTTTAAATGTCGGCGCACCTCAGTCTGGCGCAAATCTTTCATTTTCCTGTCCCCTGTCCCGTGTGAGCGTCGCCTTTGACCCCAACGATGGCACATTGGGGCGAACCGTGACTACTCGGACGATAACACCGATGATCTTCATTTCTCACGTATACAGCCATCAACAGCAGCATACACCCGTACACACCCACACACTCGCGAGCAATGCACGCGGCTGTAGGACGCTCGCCCATCGGCCTCAACCTTCGTCCACCTCGCAGCGGACCTAGTTCGCTTCGGACCGCGATCGGACGACGCCCAACAGCGAACTCCGTCCTTGTGCGCTAGAATATTCATTTTCGTGCATCCAGAAATCTAGAATACATGCTCATACCGCCCATGTCCGACGCGGCCGATTGGTCCTCCCTCCATGTCCCGTCGGTGATCCTGCCTGATGCGGACGCGCCACGAAATCAATAACGCTGACGCGATCGTGATGCGGGGCGCGCGCGGATCTGTGGCACGACCCTACCGTGCGATCATGATAGGACGCCCCGTGAGGCTGTGAAAAATGGTGTGAACCCGGCTCACAGGAACGCGGCCGTGCTCAAAAACACGTGCTATCCGCAGCCCACAAACGTCACTTGTACACACCCTCGCTCCAAAGAGGCGTAACATTGCCCGTCCCGATGGATGCCTCGTGTTCGGCGTCGAATGTGGACCTGATAAAAGGCATCCAATTGTATTTCCTTCCTCTTTTGGTCCAACTACATCCTTCGCTGCGGACCAAGATCTACGACACCGTTCTCCCAACACAGAGAAAAAGGAAACAATAACGATAAGAATAAGATAAAAATTAGGAAACATCTCGTACGTCTGATCGGAATTTGCAACTGTTCGATTAAAGCAAGAAACACGGTCCATTTGGACGCTGTGGCCTTCTATCCCCATACGCCCGCAACGTCGATCTCCCGCGGTCCAAGTCGCTCCTGCCTTGCCCCGTGCCCTCCTTGCGGCGTGGGCGTCGGAGATCCAGGGCGTCCATGCCTCTCCTGCTGGGCACCCACTGATTGCTCCACATCGTCTGCAGGCAACGCAATCCGGCCTTGTCGACGCGAAAAGTGGTCGTACACGAGCGCTGATATCAACCCAAGCGGATGGAGCACCGTAAACAAGACAACCTCAATCTATACCCCATGTCAACCACGTCCAACGAAAAAAAAAAGATGCAGAAAACGACACACAAAGACGGGCAGCGGTTTCGGTGAGGCAGCCCAGATACTGATGCAGATCCACGTAGCTGCGATAGCCCAGATGATATCGCGACGAACGATGATGACGACCAGGCTGACAAGATTGATGGCCATGACGACCGCGAAGCCGGGCCAGGGATGACGGGCATAGTCTTCCGGGCGGTCAGGATCGTACGAAAGACCAATCGTGATGCTGCACGAAAAAAGCATCAGCCTCGCAAACGTGTCAGCATGCAGAGACGCACAAGAGCGAATACGGGAACAAGAGCGATAGAGGCAAGATCATGAAGAATCGCAGAGGGGCGTGGATGAGTGCCATGTCGAACGGACGACTGTACGTCGGTGCATGATAGACGAGAAGCGCGATGTTCGAGTAGACGAGCAAGAGGAGGAGGATACCGAGGAGGATAGTTGAGATGAAGAACATGCGCAGGACCTGCAAAAAACGCTAGGTATACATGTCCACGCACGCTTTGGAAAACACGTTACCCAAGCGATCGCCCATAGTGCCATGGCCCAGTTTGCAAACACCAAGGAAAAGCCAACGGCTTTAACGAGTGCTCTCTGTGGGCGTGTCAGTGACGTGCAAAGACGTAGACGGTCAGAATCACCTTGGTGTCTGGGCTCCAGGCGAATACGAGCAGCAGACAGTATCCGACCTGGAAGAGATAGATGAGGATGATGTATACAGAAAGCCATGCTGGGTGGGGCGAGATCGAAGCTGGGTAGAGCCTAATGATTCCGACTGCGCAAACCCTCTGAGCATCAGAACAAACAACTAAACAGCGTGCGCACAAATAGAAGGCCTGACGATGGCTGAGCATACGAGTACAGTCGCGATGTTGACCAAGAGCGACAGCGGGGTCAATACTTGGAGTCTGGCAGTGGATCGAGCCTACACGGGACAATGCGAGAAAACGACACACCTTACGAGGGCAAGATACTCGCGCACAGCGGGGCTCGACGTGTCTATAGGAGGGGAGTCCATCATGAACGAAACCACGCTTAGGTCAGTGACATCATCGCAGCCGACACAGGAGATTGAAGTAAACAGACCAAAACAAAGCCATGAGATCACGTGAACCCGCACAGCGACCATCCGCGATGGCGAAGCAGCGAGGGTGTATAGCTGCGCTGCACGACGAGCTCACCGAGTACACCAACCTCGTACGGGCGCTGCGCACGACGCGCACGCTCGATCTCACCACCCAACTCCTCCAACACGCCCCTCAGCAGAAAGGAAAAGGAAACGACGCCACCGACTCCTGGACGCCCTGGCCACTCATCGACTGCCCCGTGCCCGAGTGGTCGCTCGAGGACGAGGTACAGAATCTGGGCGAGATGGTCGTTCGATGCCACGCACAGGCAGAACGTTCGCGGGACGGCGAGACGGGCGACGCGTTGGACTCGGACTCGGATACAGGCTCGGATCGCGACGGATTGTCGCCTGCCGCAACGAGGCTCCTCGCTTTCCACACGGGCTCCGTTCTAGCCCGTTTGTTGAGCCTCATGGCGGATCAGAGGCCCTCGGCCCCGGGGAGCATGCAAAACAGGCTGTGGCCGATGAACTGGGAGGACGTCATCAGTCTGCTTGCCGTAGACGGCGTCGTCGACCCGACGTACGTCCTTTTTTTGTCTGCGGTACATCGCCAGCATCCGTTCTCATCTTGATGCGCAGCGTCGTCGCACGTGCGGAAAAGCGCCTCGAGCGCATATACGGACCTTCGACCACCAAAGGCAAGTGACACAGTCATCGTTTGGGCACGGCGTCTCAACGCTTCGTACAGCCTTGGAAAGGCTCGAACCGGTTTCCTCTGCCAGAGCGCGATTCTCAGCATTGGCATCGATTCAGGAGGATCAATTACTTGAGCCTCCTGTTAACTCCCGAGTACATCGGGACGACACCAAAGGTAGTACCGGTCCCTGTTTCGGTTGCCATCATAAAACAGTACGATCAATGCGCTCTACAGGTCGTCGCTTGCACAAGAGGCCAAATTCATCCGCCATCATTGACATGGGCACGGACCTGGATACATGACAAGCAAACATATCATCAAACTCCCACAGTCAATGAACGTTTTTGTCTAATAAACGCTAATCCATTTCAGTTCTGAACGTCGCGGTGATATCTCCATTATGTAAAACATAGCATCTGATGCCCGGCCACGGGCGTTTATTCGTTCGTTGATTGTTTTTGGTCGTCTGCAAGGACGATAACGGACCTTTTCATTCATGTTATCTCCCCCCTGGAGACGCTGCTTATCCCACCGGCACTGACAAAGGATGCCTCTGACACCAACCAACTCTTTTTGGAGCAGCCGAGTCGTTTCTCTTCGTCCGCAGCCGCATCATGTCCAGCACGTCACATGCGTGGCAGTGTGCTACCCCCTACCAGACGAGACGAGTGCCTAGATCCTATAGATCCAGGCCGTCTTCTATCTAATAACCATCCTACCCTTGCACAACATCACATAGCCTCTTTCCTGCGAACGTGAATAGGCCGAGGCCCAAACTTTATGTAATTTGCGCAACAAAAAGGACGCCGCCGCAGGTTCTACAGCAAGCATCCCTTTCCTAGGACCCACGACAGAATGCAGTAACCTTTCCGAGAGCCACGGATAGTATGACATGTCCGGGATGACGAGATCCGAACGCGACGTTTCCCCAGGGCCGACCAGAACCCGGTGCAACGATGCCCCGAACCCGTACCACGACGCCTAGTTGATTCCAAGGACTGTGACGTGTGGACCGTCGGTATATTGATCGTGCCGATCCGGTGCATCGGCCTGTTCCGTGGTGTTTCACTTGAAAGCGCGGGGTATTGGACGCGCTCGCTTCGTCATGTGTATCACGACAGATGCGGCATGGTGCTATGTATGAGAGACTATCTGAGACTAGAAGGTACCGTATGTTTGCTTATGTCATTCTGACATCCTATTACCGGCCTTTGGATTCCCCGGTGCCTTGAAGGCTGGGTCGTTTCATCGATCCGCAAAGGTTTGAGTGGAGCAGTTTTTTCCCCTTTTATCCAAGGTGGGGGGTGTCGAGTAGCAAACGGCATTAAGCTATCACATGGGCTGAGCGTGGTTTTGAAACGGTGACGTCGTCGATACACACATGATGGAATACGAACGTATGATTGTGCATGTGCTTTCTTATTTGCATATCTCTTGGCGTCCGTTATGAAATGGAATCGCCGCATCTGCATGGCATCGAACGAGTCGTACCGATAGGCGGACTCTTTCTGTTACCCAAACACATAACGAAAAAGACAGGGGCGTGTGAGCCGGTCTCTTTTCCATTCGACGGAAACGGTGTCCCAGAACACGTATGTACATGTGCGCAATCGCCCTCGCCATCACGTCCTCGACAACACTGGCGGGGGAAAAAGTGCAAGATAGATACGTAAATCATACCGCGTTGGGGACGGCCGGTTCCGTTCCCGCGTTTCTTTTTTCTTTTTTTTTTCCCATCTTTTTCGTTCCCGCATCGTTCCCGCTTGCGTTGCCTATTTCTAGTAAAAAACGCACTCGGTGGGAGTATGCGCCGAAATGTCGAATCGTTGGGGGGGCGGCCGAACTGTTCTTTGAATAGGATGATCCATCCGTTCCAGTCCCATTTCCCCCCCTCCCTGCCTTCTCCATCACACGCCATCTGATGCACTGGATGGGAAACGTTCCCGGGAGCGCCGGTCGTTTATAGGTCTCGAGGTTCAATGTCCAAGGAACACCAAAGAGTCCAGATTATTTTATTTCATCGCGCCGGTCTGTCGGATGAGAGCGGTGCGGAATCGCGGATGCCCCGATGGACTCGCAACGTGCGGTGAGAACCGTGGTTTGGTTTCTACCTTGGGCGACGCTCTCGCGCGGTACGTGCTGGCGCCCGGGTCATGCGCTCCCCCACCCCCTGCTGTACTGTATCGCCAACGGTTCCCTTCGCCGGAGAAGAAGAATTAAAAAAATAAAAAGAGGTTTCGTAAACGGTGGGGCTGCCGCCGCCGCCGCCCAGGGAGTACGTTGAAAAGCCGATCGCCCTGGACGGCATCGTCGTCCCGTGTTACTTTTAGGATCCACCAAACAAAAAAAAAAATCGGGCGGCGGCCTTCCCGGCGTGTAGACGGGGCGCCGAAAATGTCACCAGCGGGTTCCCCCTTCTCAAGAACAAAAAGGTTCCGTAACGGTGGGACCACCGCCCTCCCAGTGCTGACGCTTATAGGTTACATACTTTGGGATCCACAAAAAGAAACAACAACAACAACAAAAATTCGAATTCGAAAAGGGCGGCGGGCGGGCGGTCGGTCTTGTACGCGCTCACCATTGTTATGGCGCTGATATGCAGCGAGCGCTGGAAAATGGAGAGCGCCAAGGCACGGTTAGACCAAAAAAAGAATATATATATATATATTTTCTCTTCATCTATGAGGCAAGGACGCGGTGAGAGATGAATGTGCTGAATGGGATGCGGCCTGCGCAGGTGACATAGCCTTCTTTCCATTGTCAGAAAGGAATGCCGCTCCAGAAGCACAATATCGCACCGGCAGCCACATCAGCTGATCATGTCGCTGACCGACGTTGGGTTTTCACCCCGTATGTGGTATACACCATCCTTTCTTTTTTTCTTTTGCGTACTAATTGGATCATCTCTTTTTGCCTACTCACCAGATGGAGTCTAACTCGGTTGATAACAGCGTCGAAGTCTACCGTTTTTTTTTTTTGAAAGACACTCTTTTGGTAAAACACGTCGAGAATATACTAGACCGAATGGATTTGCGATTTTTCATTCATGTTCCCCAAGAAAGAAGGCAGCGGAAAAGACGTCCGTGATTAACTGGATCCGATGCTGCTATACCACGAGAGCTCCGAGTCGAACGTGAAAGGTCGATGGAAGTCGACTAGCTGTGGGTCAGCAAGCATGCGGCAACCTTCCACTACCGGTCGGCAAATAGATATAGATCGAAAGAGGCATACCAGGACCGGAAACCTGTAAAAAGGTACGCTCTTCCTTCCTGTACAGGTTCAGGGGAACATGGAAGACGACACAGGAAGGGATTTTTTATTTTCCACGAGTGCAAAAATTCATGAGCTCAGTAAAGCCGCCAAAATTCTGCAGAGAAACAGCCGAGAACGGGTGATCTTCGTATACGGTTAGCAAGTTGGAATCCGAAACACGGCGTACGATATCATCCGAAGAACCTCCCGCTTCCCATTTTTTCTCTCAGTATCTTCACAGCACTCAGCCCGGTCGCGAGTCCCTCTACCCCACGCGCAAGTAAATTCCACTCCCATCCACGCCCCGCAAATCGACCCCCTCCAGCGTCCAGCATCAGTGCTGCCTTGATGGCATCCAGCTCGTTTAATACCTCCAGGCCTACCGAGCGCGCCCACACGATCGGTTCGAGCGTCGACGAGTACAGCTTGTGAAGCTTGTCCACTGCGGACATGATTTTGTGATTCTCAAAGTAGCGCTCGCTCGCGTAGGGACGGAGAGCCGTGTAAGAGCCTGAACGACGTCGATCGTCAGTTAGTTCCAGGAATGCAGTACGGTCCGACACTGACCTATATCCCCACCACATCGCAGGGCCTGGGCGATACAGCGGCTGAGACATTCGACGTCGCCCAAACCCAGGTTGAGCCCTTGTCCGGCGAGGGGATGGACGGTATGTGCTGCATCGCCGACCAGCACAGTACGGCTACGTGCTCCCTCGCCCAAGTACGCTTCCGCATGGCTATACTTGAGGGGGAAACTAGCAATCGTACCAGCCTGAATGGAGCCGATCAATGGAGGGACCGAATCGGAATCGTCTGGGGGAATACCGCCAGAGAGAGCCGAGGTTACAGAGACATATGCAGAGTACTTTGAGATATTGTGCGATCTCTCTCTGAATGCAATCTCCTCTCTTATCACATCTGGGGAAAGCGTCGAACCTGTCGCATCTGCCTCCAGAATACGGTCGTGGAGATACCGGATCGACAGATCTGGTAGACGGAAGGCGGCATTGATCATATCGGCTAATATAGTGGGGTCCGATTTACACAGTGCTGCCGCATGGCGCGGCCTTGTCGACCACACAAGAGAGGAAACCGTCGGAGAGAGTGGCAGGAAGGCAATAGGGCCAGTTGGAAGGAACCGTTGATATGCTGTAAGGTTGGGCTTCTCGAAAGCACCTCGCGGGGCATGGTTGAGCGTGGCGACTACAGCTTGTGTGTCGTACGACCATCCGTAGGAGGAAATTCCGGCGTACGAACGCACGGGGGAGTTGAATCCGTCTGCGCCCACCTCGAAGGCAGTCTATGTCGAGGACGGAGAAGATATCAGACAGAGACTTACAAGTAATCTCGCACGAATCGTCGTGCCGTCGGAGAGGTGGACCAAAGGCCAGCCGCTGCCCTCGACGTCTGGCTGGATAGACTCGACCTTGACTCTTTGCAATACATCGACGACACCCAGCTGTTCGAGGTGGCGAAGGAATGCGCACTGCAAGTTCAAGTTTTCGGTCATTCTCGCCATCCCGTCGGACGAAGAGGGAAGTTCTGCAGCGTCGAATACGATGCGTGCGTCTGAAACGCCGTCCCACACCTACACGACGCTCATGTCAACTGGTCGCGTATGTGATGAGAGACCAGACTCGCCTGCATCTCTTGTATGGGCAGAGTGCGAGAATTGTCGACATGTGCCCACGCGCCGACGTCTGCGTGGTCAATATACGGGGCGCTCTCGTCGTATGAGCGACGTGCTCACCCTCCAGAAAAGCCCTCGACGTGTTTGTGATCGAACTGACGCGATTCGAAAACGTATCGGCGGGGGGAGACCAGTCGCGAATTTTGGACAGGTCGCCGGCGTCGACGAGCGCGACCTTGACGGACTCGCGCACGAGCGGATTCGACGCTGTCTGACCCATAAGCAATACGAGATTGTGGACGCTGGGTGGACTTGCCGAGTGCACTTGCGAGGGCGAGACCGACCGGGCCTCCTCCGACGATGACGACGTCCTTGTCTTGAACGGACGCTGTCGCAAACGTTCGACTGGACGCTTTTCGCTGGCGTGAAACTTGGCTGACGAGTCTTTTTGAGAAGGACGCCATGGAGTTAGTAATGAGCGTGGTAACTACCATGGCGATGGTCGCTCCCCAGGCGTCCGCTGCCCAGGCCATCGGCGAGCACCTGCAGTCGCCCGACGACCTCGTCAAGGTGGTCGCGTTCCGCAAGAAACTCGAGAAGGAAAAGGCCTCGATCGACGCGCGACTGAAGAGCGGCGTCAAGGAGCAGCTCGATGCGACGCGCGAGGGCCTCAAGAAACTGCTCAGCACGCGGAACCAAGTCCAGGTGCTCAAGGAGGAGATGCAGACCATCGACAGGCTCTCCTCCGACCCCCAGAATGCGATCGCAACCTTTGACCAGATCAGCCGCGTACGTGTCCTGTTCTCGTTCGACGCCGTGCTCTTACACCGTCCGTCGATGCAGGTATCCATGGTTCACAGAAACTTTGAGCAAACGGAGGAAATGGTCAACAACCTGCTCGAGATGAACGCCAAGCTCGACGTGCTCGAGGAGATGCTCGCGACGGAATGCCACGAGCTCGTCGGCCCCGCGCCCAGCCTCCTCCACATCCACTTCCAAATCACCCGTCTCGAGGCGTTTCGAAACCAGACCATGCACCAGGCAAAGCAGGCTTCTGCCACCTCGCGCCAGAAACTCGTGCGCGTGTTCGAACGTCTGTCTCAGCTGATCGTCGACTTTGAGACCTATCTCATGGATCTCGCCCGCAACATTCTCCCGCTCGTGCGAGCCGGTCATCCGGACGTCGTCGTCAAGCTCATCAAGATTGCCGAGTTCGAAGGAGGAGAGGACGAAAAAGTGCGTCTGCGAACCTTGTCGTCCTCAGACTCGCTAAGCCACGCGTCGTCAGGCCATCGCCATTCGACTCGTCAAAAAGGCCGCCAAGATGGATGCCGCCTCTAAATTCAGATCGATGCAAGCCAACGCCCGCGTCATCAAACACTATCGTTCCAAGATCACCAAAACGATCACGGAAACGATCCAATCCGCGTTCGACGACTATTACGAGCGCTACCAAAGGGATCCGAGCGTGTTCTTGGACAAGCTGGGCTGGATATACCAGGACCTCATCCGCATCGAGAGCGACGTCGTTCCCTGCTTCCCTCCCACCTACGACATGTACCCGTTTTACGTCAAAGAGTATCACAGAAACCTGAACAATACGCTGCAACGCCTCATCGACTCGGAGCCCGAGGCGAGCATCTTGCTCCACCTCCACGCTTGGCTCAAAGAGTACAAGAAAAGCATGAAGGAGCTCAACGTCCCTCCCGAACTCGTCGATCCACCCCTCCTTAACGGCGAGGAACAAAACCTGATCGAGGATTACCTCAAGCTCATCGTCAAGAAGCTCGACGAGTGGTCTTCCAACCTGATGAAGACGGAGATCCAGGAATTCACGACACGGGCGATGCAGCCAGAGGTGGACAACGATGGTCTGTACGGAACACAGGGCGCCGTCATCCTCTTCCAGATGGTAAATCAGCAAATCGAGGCGGCGATGGAGAGTGGTCAAGGTGCCATTCTCGCACGCGTAGTCGAGGAGATCGGTCGCGTGATGCGCACCATCCAAGACCAATGGACAAAGGTCCTCGAGTCAGAGTTCAAAAAACAGACAGATAAGCCAGACGAGGTCGTCGCCGGCCTCGCCGACTACGCGCTCGCGTTGGCCAACGATCAGATCAAGTCGGCCGACAACACAGAGGCCCTCCTCGCCAAACTCGAGCCACTCGTCTCTGAAAAGTACCGTGTCCCGATCAACGAAAAGCTCAACGACGCGATCGACGGCAACCTCGACGTCGCAAAAAAGTGTATCCAGACGTTCGTCAACATCGTATTCAACGATCTCAAGCCGGCGACGAAGCAGCTCTTCCAGGCGGCGTGGTACGACGGCATCATGGAGCAGATCATCGTGACGATGAAGGACTACACGTCAGATCAGCAGTTTGTCAAGCCGCTCTTGTTCGAGCTGCTCGTCGAACATCTGTTAGACGCGTTCCTCGTCACGTACCTTACCGCGCTCGCCAACTCGCCCAAGTTGCGTCTTCCCGCGGCGACAGAACGCATCAAGGCGGACATTAGCGTCGTGTTCGCGTTTTTCGGCGGGTTCAAGCCAGACAAGGAACTGGAGACCCATTTCGAGGTCGTTGAGCACCTCCTGGCCATGTTGGAGGCGTCCAAGAGCATGGTGTTCTTGTCATTCTGGGCGTTTGCCAAGGTCCACGGACCGTGCATCCCGTTCGTAGAAGGACTGGTGAAGGCACGGGGAGACTTGGACCGGACGGCCGTGAGCGAGGTCATGGAAGCCGTCAAACGCAAGGTCAAGGAAGAAAGCCTGGCGGAGCGTACGTGTTCGTCCTCTCGTCGTCGATGCTCATCGTACGCATTCATTTTCAGCATCCGAACCGACCATTATGAAGAAGATAGTCGTCCAAAGCGGTATCTCGCGTTTTCTACGGACATAAACGGAAAAAAAGGGCGTTTCTTTTTGGATCCTAAGTTATTTTGTACACCACCAGGACGCACGTCATTACATCTGTACCAACCCACCCAGCAATTTCTTACGAGTACTCGGTCTAGATCTCATGCGCTAGTCAGGTTAGGCTTTGTCGACTCCGTGTTGGATCTTCGGGCAGCCCTGTGGCGATGTGATCGACATTTCTGAGCTGGCAGGGGAACAGCTGACGGTACAAAAACGGACAAAGGTCAAACCCTGAACGACATGTCAATCTCGTGATCGACGAGACGGATTAGACGATGGCTAGACCCTGAACTTGAACAAGCGTGCGTTAGACTTTGAATCAGGGGTACGAGCCGCATCGTGATAGTATGCCAGTGTCAACTTCTTTCTTTCTTTTTATTGTCCACATCTTGCGCCCGTTTCGGCCATGCATTCTCGCATTCTCTGCAATCTGCGTCCCGATAGACGTGAAATTGAACGATCGTGCACAGGCTGCACCAGTAACGACGTTCGGAGTCGGACAAAATGGGTAGTAGGTACCCTAACCAACCCTAAGAACACATGCTCCTTTAAAGCGTCACGGAAAGTCTCTGCTGAACCAGCTTGCACCGCGTAAGCGAACACTCCAAAATACGAGCGAGATTCGATGATTCTTCCTAGATCCCGATCTGATTATAAGGAAGCGCACGGAAGTCCTCGGCATCGAGAATGCGCCTACCGACGTCATACAGAACGCACACCATGGATAGAAATGAAGGGGACTACGTCGCCCTGGACAGGAACATGTATACGTCCAACGATATGGCGAGGGGCAGAGTCGATTTCAATGCCTAGGACCCCTGGAAAGTGCCGGAGCCACTGAGCGCATGCCCTGGGGAGGCAAGACGAGAGATAACGAACTAAGATGGCAGGATACGAAGGGCAGCCATACCTATTTGGAAGATCGATAAGGGCGCACACGGTCTGAGTGAAACGTCGCTGATCAGAATCGGCGGGCATTGATCCATTTAAATTTTGCTGACAATATTGGTGCTCGCGAATTGGTATTAGACAATAGTGTTACCTCTGAACGAAATTAGGCCTTCAAGCCGCCCTCAGAAGAAGGAAGAGACGAACAAGACTGAGAAATGGCACATGTGCATCCGATTACGAAACTCAAACGGCCGTGTACTTGAATGTTTGTTCTCGCTCCAGCACTGACGGCTCCAATTTAATGAGTATAGTGGTACGGAACGGATATTATTGGGTTGGTGTGTGGTGGGCGGTCACTCGGGTTGGCTGTGGAAGGTGAGAAGGGGGGTGCATGGAAAGGCAGAGAGACATACGAAGCCGAGGCCATCGAGGACGGCCTCGACGATGCCTGCAGTGAAGGACGAGCAGCTGAGGGTGAAGAAATCCCTCGGCACGGATATGTGGCGCTCGATGAGCGGGTCATTGTCGATGATCATGTCTGTGTGGGTGTCAGAGAGCGGGGGGACAGATGGAGAAAGACATGCATTCGTCCTGGTTCTCGACGCTCTTTCGATCGCATCGGTAGGGCGACCAAACACTGCGCGCCATACCTGGGTGTGTATGGACATGAGGGCGGGGAGGAAGCGTGTCTCGCGCTTTGGGGTCTTTGAGGAGGACTCTGAGCGCCAGACCATGAGCTCGAGGACGCGGTAGCCGAGGGTGTTGAGCCTGCGTTCGAGGTCGTTTATGCCGCTAACACGCTTCTGGGTGTACTGGACGGACTCGGAGAAGAGAAAGGCAAAGGCGGAAGCGGAGACCTCTGCGGTGCAGGTTTTGTTGAGGCTGCGATCATAAATATTTGGGCGGGAGGGTGATTTTGAGAGGGAGAATCTGGGGAAGGAGGTAGGCGAGATATGGTCGAGAATCTGGAGGCCATTTGGTCGGCGTGACACGTGCTACTTGCCGTAGGGCCGGGTTCGTTTTTGGTATCTGTGTTCACATTGGTTGGGAGTTTATTCACTCCGTGAATTTCGATGGCTATAGGCGCAATACAAAGAGACTATGTACATGACGCATGATGCTATGGGTGATCGCTATGAATGAATGTGTGGGCGAAAGCCCGAAGCACTGCTGCCACCTTGAGCGAGCTGCGAGGGCAGGCGGGGACCGATCAGGTCTCTGAGCTCGGGCCTCAAGGCGAAGCGAAGTGCGACGGACAAAGGGCGAAGGTGCCCGCTGGATGTCGGGCCTGAGAGAGGGAGTGGTGGGAGGGGAGAAAAGCAGAGGGACCAGCCGTAGCGCTCGACAGAGAAAAGCTGCGAAGTGGCGAAGAGAAAGCCGCTGCGCCACTTTGTAAGTCACGTGCCTCGACAGCCTAGACTGCCATTTACGGTTGTGTTTGTGTGCTCGGGGGCGGCTGGTTTCTGGGCGTGTCTGTTTTCTGTCCATCCTTGCCCGCGTTGCCCGGGCAAGGATGAGCGGAAAACATACAACACGGCCCGCATTGTAGCGTTTTTTTCTATAGATGACCATTTTCATACCCGGAAAACAACAAGGTCACGCCTGTCCACCAGCGACGACGTGTAAAACCCCACCCACCGGCCCATCATCGACCGAAGCAGGCCCAGGAACGCGTGCCCATAACCTCGGAAACGACAGCAACAAGAGCCCGAGCATACAGTGGCCTGCTCGGCGCCGCACCACTGATGACGACAAGGAGGAGGTAAGTCCAACCAGTCGTATTATAGCGACGATGACACTAACCCACTCGTCACCGACGCTGAGGATGTGGGGCATGAAACGGCGTGTCTACTACGGGACGACGACGACACATCGCCGCTCATACACGCCTTCAATCGTGCCACGACAACAACATCAGCCCCACCCCGACCAACACGATACGTGCTGGCATTACCTTGGAAACGACAGAGGGCCGCCACCTTGATATCGACGACACGCAAAGGCCCGCAGCACTGCACGATGATGACGACAGTGTCCGGACGTGCCCACCGGCTTAACATCGACGACGGCAAGGGCATGAGAACGCAAAAACGCACCCAGTACTACAGGCCGACGGCGACAGCAAGGCGTGACAAGTACACGTGCGCGATGATGGTGCAAGCAGCGTCGCGCACGTTTCAAGCCCGGATGTACAGCTCTTTCTCGGTACATTGCTGCATCTCACTGGTTTCATGATCAACATACGGGGCGACGTCGCCGAGCGTATATTTGCAACAATGGCGGCCTACTCAAGGTACTGCATCGATCTCATCGATAATGCACGTTGATCCCTCATCGACTACACTCATGACCGGCTCTCGTCGAGCGACTTCGTGAGCGCGGACGTATGGGCGATGCAAGCGTGCAATGTCGTACCGCCATGCGGCGTGCAGTTTCGCAGGGTCCCTCTGACGAGTTTATACCGCGGCATGGCATTGATGACCACCTGAATAAGTATACTGATCATCGCGTAGTAGCTTTTTAAACGACTTTTATTTTCTTCAAGTTTCATAGCTTCTTTCGCGTCTTGAACAGAATGATCAAACTCCAAAAAGTATCGCAGTAAAAGACCAAAAAGACGGGCGAAGACAAGGTCTAAAAGGAGGTGACATTTTGCTGATGCAGCGACGCGAGAACGTAGTGGAATTATATGGGTAATCACTGATGATACGAGGAGTGACATTTGTGCTGGCGACAAGTGGACGGGCGGGAACGCAGGACGCTGTGCCGTGTGGAAGTGCTGGAACGTCCAAAGACTCAGAGATTGAGATGAGAGGGGCGAGACGGTGGTAGAGAAGGGAAAGAAAAGGTCCCGTGCTGCCTGCCTGCGCGTGCTCAAAGACTAAACTTTGTGGCTGCGCTCGTACTCCTGAGACCTGAAGAAAGTGATTGAAACAACCGAGCCCGATGGCAAGTTAGGATTGGAGAGCCAGCAAAAAAGGTAATCAACGGTTACTGGGTCTGGGTAACCCAAAAGAACGAGAGACGCACATCCCAAAGCTTGGCGGATGCAGATCGTATGGTAACTGCAAGTTGGAATAGAAGGACTCGAGTTTCCGAAAAGCCTTTCGGAAGGCAGCTAAATGCCTCGCGTTTTTCATTTGAAGGTCATGACAGTCCACAAACGGGTCGAATGACACCGTCGATAGCGACATGTAACCTGGGCCCGATTCGCCCCAAAGCCCGCAGGAAAATGTTATGTGAGGGCCTGGAAACAATAATAATAATAAATAGTATCATGTGTAAAAATCGAAACAGAGACTACAAACCGTGGATAGCCATCAGAATGCATGGCAAGGCAGAAGCGGGGTTTTCGATTGCGCTGCTTTTCGTTGCTGACCAGTAATACAGGAAGAGTTTAAGGAGGGGGTCGCCCGCCATGCCTAACTCGTTCCTCATTTCGACAATGAGGAAACATCGTTTGTGATGGTCCATGACGAAACCATCCGGGATATCCATGCTGTTCGGAAGTCTCCTCTTTGTTGGTTTCTTCCCAGGTCTGGTCTGGGGCTGCAAGTCGATCGAATAGTGTTCGCGAAAGAGACTAACGATGGCTTTCTCCCGATCGCCTTTGTTCCCGTAGTACGTATCCAAAGCCAGTTCCAGTTCCTCCAAGAGATTGAAGTCGCATTCCTCGATTTCCGAGTCCCCGAGGCGACTAAAATCTGTCAAAAGCTCGTAGATGATACGATGTGATGGTGAATGGTCTCGAGGAAAATTTTCCTTTCTCTGATTGACGGTGGTATCGGATGTCGATGCTCGGCCAAATCGTTCAAGGAAGCCGGCATCCAAGCTATGAAGAGGGGTACGAGCGATGAGCGACGTTGACATGCGGGGATGGCTCTGGAGCGCATTCAGACGCTGGCGGGCTATCTCTTTATGATAGTGCTCGCTCTCGTGCTCACTTTCTGTTGGCGGCCCACCTGACCAGTGTATACCTTCTGACAAAACAGTGGAGCACAATTGCTAAATCGTCAGTTGGACTTACTTGAGGTTGTAAACCTGAATGTTCTATGCAGGCCGAAGGATGAGCGGGGCCAGAGGTGCATAATAGATGTAGATGGCGAGTCAGTAGGGTGGCCGCGACGCGACGGTCACGCTTATTGTCACGACTCACGTGTTGAGATCTCTCCTTGGAGGAAAAAATAAACAAATCGAATAGCACATGTCATGACCTATGGCGTGATACGAGATTACGGGTGAGTGACAGCGTTCTATTGTCATTCAGTTAGCTGATAAATGATTATGGTGAGATGTCCTTCCAGTGCACTATGTACTGCTCTATCTTCTCCGATAGAACTAATAATTTGATTATCCTTGTACAGTCCTCACCCTCTCTAGAGAGATATGAGATTCTGTTCTCCATATCCGAAGTTAGGTATTTAATGTTAGATAGAGTACGTTTGGGTAAGGATCAAATTTCATTCCAGTGCTTCATTTGACAGTATCCTAGTGTCGGGCGTGGTCCTGGGTTTCTGCAATGGTTTTTGTCGTGAGTATATTCAATTCCTTACTCTACGCCTCGTTCAACAGTTCTGTAGGTCCGCTACTTCGGTCTTTGCGTCTTCATGCAAGTATCTGTTTACTATCACCGCATGTGCTTAAATGCTGATTTATATCTAAGTATTAATGGCCTTGGTGAGTCTGTCATTGAAAGTTGGCATTGATTTCTGAGTTTATCATATGGATGCGCAGTCAGTAGTTTATTTGCCCCAGGTCTGCTTAAAGTGAGTTTTCCTCAGTGCGTTTCACTGAGAGCAGGGAGCCTGTTCCAGTGCATGTCGGGTTTGAACAAGAATCGCTGTGGAATCGAAAGAGTGCGTTTCTATTTAAAGGCGGTGGGTATCCATGTGCATGTTTTATTTTCTTTCGAAGTACTGCTGTAAGACGACCAGCCCGCCGCGCGCTTAACCGTTACACCAAAAGGCAGAAGACTGGATGACTAGTATTCAGTATTGCGGACGGTATATGTATTAGTTACGGGACCTAGGTAAGCCAGCATGCTTACAACTGTGTACTATTATCCCTACTTGCTTATGTATAGTTTCCGAGACTGAATAACGCCAATGATTATGTTTTGTTTTTTCGTTTCTCTTCCATGGCTATACATTCTCAGTAGCTAAACTTTAGGAACATGATAGATATAATTCACAAAGTTAAAAGGTCTCTGATGAACGCCTGATGACGCACGGGGGCATACTCAGAAACTGACTGCTCGAAGGTTTGCTGGGCATTGTCGGTGGAGCCTTCCTCAGGCGCTTCGCGTTGACGTAGGCTTTCGTCTCGTGATCGTCGAAGGGTAAACATCCTATGGGGTGTTCAAGTTTGTGTGCGTTTTCACACCACAGACTAGTGATGGGAGGGATCAGTTTTGGAAGTAAATTTGAATGCGATTGACCCCAGGCTACCATCACCAGTTTTTTTATCGCACGACAACAGTCGTATACAACTGACATCCATCGCTGTTTCGCCTCGTTTGCGGAAAAACTTTGATTTGTTGGATTGCGATGTGTTTCGTACCAATGATCTTCTCATTCTCCCGATCCAAAACACCCATATCGTCCAGATCTCCCTTTCCTGGCAAGACAAAGGCGACGTCATCCGTCGCTGGCCATGCCGAACGAGTTCCCTAATTTGAGTTTCATGACTGAGTATTATTCTTAGTAGGCGAATCCGTGGCAACTAATAGACCACACAATGTCATCTGTTGTAGGATGTGATTCAAATCGGCAT
The DNA here is from genome assembly GCA_038090275.1 of Austroboletus novae-zelandiae. Taxonomy (NCBI): domain Eukaryota; kingdom Fungi; phylum Basidiomycota; class Agaricomycetes; order Boletales; family Boletaceae; genus Austroboletus; species Austroboletus novae-zelandiae. The sequence continues at coordinate 11,357 of JBBPML010000083.1, read as the reverse complement.
CGTACCAAGCATGAGTATGGCGAGACGAGGTCTGAGGCGGCGAGGCTTGAAGAGCAAGCAGAAAAATGGAATTCAATGCGCCAATCACTGGAGCATTTGAAATAGCGCAACATGTTGCGTTGCTCCCGTAACAACAGAGTCTACATTGAAGTTAGACCTGCCATCCATTGATTGCACGGATCACAGGGTCGCTTTCCGGACCCGAGATGTCTCGGTGGCATCAAAGATGGATATGTACTAGCGTGACGGTGGTACATATGTAAATTTCCAGGGGTGAAAACGTTGCGCCACCCTGTTCGGCAATTCGATTAGTGCGAAGCAAACACGGGAGTACAGGTTAGATACGACGGTGACGTACATGTACTTTTGAGGAATCTGGATCATCAGACTGAGCCTCCTCGTTTGAGTGATAATCTTTCTTTTGGCCCTCGTGACAAACAAAATTTTAGTTCAAAATGCGATTCAATTTACAGTTACCTCGCTCCCGGCTCGATTTACTATTGGTAGTAGTGCGTTGTGAACTAGATGAAGCGCCGGATTCGGCGGCAACCTTACGGTTTACATTGGAACGTACTGGTCCAGGGTGACAGCACTAGTCTTAGTCAGCGTACCATTATTATATTTAGCAATATCTTTCCACGGGAAGCCACAGCCACAATTCTCCCACCCCCAGTGACCTTGTAAACAAGGTAATGAGATGTTAGACTGAACGAGAGCGAACAAGCCGTCCCGACGTTCCCATGGGATACATGATCGTGTTAATGAATTAGTGTAATGTTCACGTCGCAATAGCGAATACGTCTGGCCAAGTGCTGGAGATTGTTATCTGATTCTCATGGTGACACCGTACAATGCAGATGAGCGGTTGACCTAGCCAGATGATGGTACGAAGAAAAGGGTTTCTTCGAGTCTTGGTATGACATCGTTTGAGAGTATTTTCTTATCTTACGCCTACATCGACAGTGCTGATTGTGGCACAAGGATACCTCCCGTACGTATCATTTTTGCGTCGTCGGTAGATACCTTACCGCCATCGAAGGGGGGGATCACGATGACAAAGAGACAGCGTGCGCTGGCAGCACGTGCTCGAACCGTTCAGCCCACGACGGACTGATACACTTGCGATAAGATACCCGTAGTCTGGCCATCGAGTCTCGTAGGAGTATTATTTACTTAACACCCATGTTGAGCTCACCAAGGGTACATGTCGATGCGCCGCGCCCAACATGGCCGAAAGACTCGTTTCGTCTGCCTGTAGTCCATCGACTTTGTGCACAGACATCGTACGAGAATCTGAAAAGAACGTTGGATCGAACGTACCGCCGAGACGTCCGATGAGTGTCTTGCATAGCTTTGGTAGAACGAGCCAAAAACCTGCCTCCCGTCTACGTCGGCGGTGCCCAACACGAGCGACCCACGTTGTCCCGAAAGCCGGGAACACACGTTGAGCCTACAAAGTGCAACTTGCAAAGTCGTGAACATGATACGGAACCACCAGCCGCCCGGGTTTCGTCGGGATGACACACGGCGGAACACCTCGGAAACCCGCCGAGTGCGTGAGAACACGTATCACCGTCCGAGAGAATCCGAGGCTTATAATATAGTACGTGCTCATGTTCGCACTGTCAGAATGAACACAGGACCACCACGAGGGAAAGCTACAAGACACAACGGGCCGAGATTATTATCGCAATACATGCAAGATCGAGCGACATCGCGCATCGTCCTTTGCGCCTTAACTTGGCGAAAATTTCTTTCCCCCACTCAAATAATTGTATTCCTTAGAAAAAGAGTGTCGGCGTCGAAGTGAGGATTTCGTCGTATCCGGGGGTTGATAACGCCGAATGGCAGTGAGTGTCTGTCCCGCTGATTCCTCCTGCGCCGCACTCATGAGATTCATCGTGACGTGTGTGTAGTGTTTAATCTAGTCACGCCGTCGTGGAAACATGGCACTGTACCTATTAGTATTCGGACGCCCGGTTTCCCGACCATAAGGCTCGTCAGTCCAGGCCGACGATGTTCTATGAAGAACAAGCTCGTAGTACTCTATTTTTTGCTCTCGGTGCCGAGTGATCGAAGACGGCAACATTGCCCTATGCAAAGCCAATGCCATTCGGTTCGGATGGGTCATCCTGTAACAAGCTTTGCCGACGGACTGCCCATCCTGTGAAGCCGGACACCGTGTGAGACCGTAACGGAGACTCAGTAGCGGGCCAACCATCCGGATCCTGATGCTTTTTGTTTGTAGATGTGCTGTGCGCGACAAATGGCATTGTATTTGAATCTTGTCTTGTCAGAATCTGGTACCGGATTACCCATCATGCGAACTGTGGCGATGCGGAATGATGGAGCAAACGTAGTGTGCTTGTACAACTAACTGGAGTGTTTGTGGCAGATAGATAGCTTCCGTCCTGTGAAAGAAGGTACCCGTGTCCAGGTACACTCATCTACGCATACCGATGTCGTCCACTCTGGGAAGATAGTCTGCGTATTGAGGCACAGCCCTTATGTTATGAAATACTGATACGCCAACTCGGGTCTTGCTCAATACCACACCCTCCCCTTCGGTGGCTCCAACTCTCACGGTGCTCGTGCGGCGTCCTGGATGCCATTGAACAGGTACCGCAAAAAAAAACAGCTGCTATGTTAGGAACCTATGCCAGATCGACGGCGGAACCCGCCAAAATGATGGTATAACAATAAGGGTACACACCTGAACGAGCTGACGACACTGCCCACAGGATGCATGTATGTTCTGGAGTATGCAAAGTACAAGCGCCAGCGAACGTTGAAACGACCCTTGGGATGGAACGGGTGATTCGGATGAAGGGACGAAAGCGTGTCGAATGTACGGCATTCGCCACACTGACAGCCACCGCTGAGCCACTGAATTCGTCGACGTGCGTCTCACGAACCCTGAACTGCCAGAAACTACGCGGATATGGAGATCAGCGGCGAGCGCCCACCGTGTTGAGGCTTGATGTGCCGTTCGATGCCCGTACACTGTGCGAACCGCCTTCGTAATGCGGTTCAGAACTCGGTCACCATGTTCATGGCCTATATGTCAGTCTAGCTGCGCGATTCGAGTCAAGGAGGATTTGGTGGTTATTTTCGCCGGGGGTCGCTGAGTCACATAGCGAAGGCCGTGGCGTTTGCAATGGGGAAAGAGCTAGATTGAAACGTGCGGCTAACCTGAGACGAAGGCGGTGAAACGATCGGCGCCGGTCAAGCTGCGATGCGATTATTTTTCCGCTACTCACAGAACGCGACACATCACACTACTCTGTAAAAATTTCTCGACCACAGCCTCATTCAACTTCGCGCCCGAATTTCCTTGGCCATCATGATATCAATTCGCCTTGCTGTCCTGTTCCTGTGCTCCACCACCAGTGGCTCAAACCTGCCAGGTGCCATGTCAACACCAGCCATATCTTATCACATTTTTGGCTTACACACATGCTTCTTGAGATTCAGATTCGTTTAAGTTTGGGTACTAGTTGCCCCTACTCGGAGATATCTACCCCGAACTGGAAGTACTCCTGGGTATAAAACACCTCGGCTCAAGTCCCACCACCCCACATATTCATCCCATACCTTGCAATGTCTTGCCCCGTCTCATCCTCCCAACCTTCTGCCAAAGAACACGCACACTCTTCTGGAGTATGCCCTGTAACAGGGAACACACATGCGTACTGCCCCCCGCAATCTGGTGACCTCAGGTCACCTTGTCCGGCCTTGAATACCTTGGCAAACCACGGCTTTCTGTAAGTCCCTCGAAAAACGTCTTTGAGTTTTCACATCTCCTGACCACATTTATTTTAGACCACGGAACGGTAAAAAGATTGGCATACTCGATATCGCCAAGGGCCTCCAAGAGGGCTATCACCTATCCGCCGTGCTCGCCTATTTCCTCGCCATTAGTGGAGTCCTTCTTCTCGCACAGTACCGTAACATGTCGCTCGCCGATCTTGCACGCCACAACCTGATCGAGCATGACGCATCCCTCTTCCACCTCGATGCCGCAAACGAAGCCGAATACGCACCTACATCTGTGAACGACTCCCTCGTTAGTGTCGCACTCGAAGAATCCGGACGTTATCGACCCGGCCGCATAACGCTCGAGGACGTTGCCAACATTCGCGTAAAGCGTGAAGCAGAGTCCCGGCCACTGGATGGTGTCCATGCGGAGATTGCGCGCGGGGAGATGGCCATCGCGATTGGCGTGCTGGGTGGCGAGAGCGCCGTCACAGAAGGCCTTGATTTGGACGTGCTGCGGATGTGGGTGAAAGATGAACGGCTTCCCGATGGCTGGAAGCCGAGCCACACCCAAGGTCTGTACAAGACCTACCGAATGACTACGGTGATACGTGAGCGGATGAAGGCGATGAAGGAGGGACGGATGCACAACATTCTGGACGACCAGGCCAGCGGATCTCAGGACGCGGAGTCGGCCAAAACAAAGTGATGAAAATCCGCCGAGGACGTTGGACCTTTTATCTTGATTTATTCCATCTATCTATTCGTCGATATTTAATCTGCACGCAGTTTTTATTTACAGATATCTACTTACATACCCATTCACCCGCATAGTTCCGCACGTCTTTGTTTATAGTTATACTTGTTGTAATCGTCTAGTTATGAACCTGCTCCGGACTTGCCCTTCGATCTCAATTGTTTTTATCCCGCGGCCAGAAAGACGGAGAAAGTCGTGTCGGAAAGGAACGGAAACCAAAAATGGATGGATCACATGATCTGGGGAATACTGATCTCGGTGTGATCGGCTATCACTGTAGCCAGCACAAGTACATTTCGATTGCGTTCGGGTCGAGCTCCTTGAAGCTATAAAACGAGGCACACAAGCCCAGTGAGTCCCATCATTCTACCCATCGTTTCCTCCTCACTTACCCACTCACTCATCTAAATCATGAAGGTCCTCGCTGTTTTGTATCGCGGTGGAAAGGCTGCCGCGGCCGAACCCCGTCTTCTGGGAACCGTCGAGAACCAGGTCTGCTCACCGTTCTCTGCTCTTCTTGACGTGTTCGCTCACTTGAATTCCCTTAGCTTGGTCTCCGTCCTTGGCTTAACTCCCTCGGTCATGAATACATTGTATGTCTGCCTTGTAAATCCCCACCCCATCCATCCATCATCCTTCTAGGTCACCGACGACAAGGAAGGCCCCAACAGCGAATTCCAGAAGCACATCGAGGATGCAGAGGTCTTGATAACCACTCCTTTCCATCCCGGTTACCTCACTAAGGAACTGGTGGAGAAGGTGAGCTCTGCGCGTTCGTGTCTCTTCCTGCTGACGCTCCTTGTCCAAAGGCAAAAAATCTCAAAATATGTATCACCGCTGGTGTTGGTTCGGATCACATCGACTTGAACACCGCGGTCGACAAGAAAATCCAGGTCCTCGAGGCAAGTTTATTTCCTCTTTAATCGTCGGACGTGATCGTGACATCGATTTCTACTAGGTCTCGGGTTCCAACGTCACCTCCGTCGCTGAGCACGTCGTCATGTCCATCTTGCTTCTCGTCAGGAACTTTGTCCCCGCCCACGAGGTAACAATAATCCTAATATGTCTTGGTCCTAACTGATTATCAAATCGATAACAAGATGATCGAACGTGGCGACTGGCAAGTTTCTGACATCGCACGCAATGCCTTTGACTTGGAGAACAAGGTGATCGGTACCATCGGTGCTGGTCGCATTGGCTACCGTGTCCTCCAACGCTTGAAGCCTTTCGAACCCAAGGAACTCCTCTATTACGACTATACTTCTCTCCCAGAAGGTAAGAACGAGATTCCCTTAAATCGGAGAACGATCAACGTATTCATTCCTCTTCAAAGCTGCTGCTCAGTCCGTTGGTGCTCATCGAGTCGAAGACCTCAAGCAATTCGTGTCTCAGTGCGACGTTGTCACCGTCAACTGTCCCCTGCACGAAGGCACCAAGGGGCTCGTCAACGCTGATCTCCTCAGCCATTTCAAACCCGTACATAGTACCCTTTTTGATTTGATTTAATTCATTCTGACACGCGATCGCGAACAGGGTGCATGGTTAGTCAACACTGCTCGTGGTGCCATCTGCGACGAGGACGCCGTCGCAGCAGCGCTCAAGAACGGCCAACTTCGCGGTACGACCAATATACTCTCTAACATGTACAGGCGTTTAACGAAGTATACATATAGGCTACGCTGGTGACGTGTGGAACGTCCAACCCGCGCCCAAGGACCACGTCTGGCGCACGATGAAGAACTCGCTCGGAGGCGGCAACGGCATGGTCCCGCACTACTCTGGAACGACGCTCGACGCACAGTCGCGTTACGCCGCGGGCACGCGGAGCATTCTCGAGAACTATTTGTCGGGGAAACAGCAAGAGGCGCAGAACGTGATCGTCGGCCATGGTGCGTGTTGCTGTTTGTTGGGTTTCTCCCCTGCTTATTTACTGTGTGTCATGACTAGGCAAGTACGAGTCCAAAGCATGTACGTCGCTTGGTGACCTTTATTTTTCGAGTTTGTTGTTGACTAGGGTGTTTAGACGGACAACGATGAACGCAGACGCGGAGAAGCTTAGAATGTCCCGGGACGCGTGTTGGCGCGGTTACACACGAACAGTCATTTCTTCCTCTCGTTGTATACTTGCCTGTATGCCTGTATGCCACGTTAATGTTAATCTATCTGAATTTGCTCCATTTTATGACCAAGAAGTTTTGTCGGTAAAACGCTCCAGAGGTACGAGTTTCCCAAGTCAGCATTTCCCTGGACCTGTAAGCGTGATCCAGCTGGAGGGTCGCTAACCATCCCAAGCACCTCACGATAAGTGGAGAGTCGTTTGCATCATGTATACGCGGTTAGGTCCACAAATGCCCCGGGGGGCCTCGCTTTGGCCTGATGATCATCGAGACCGGCAGCCCTAAAAGGTTCTTTATTGCTCCGAGATTCGAACCCTCATCATAGGTAACATAAGCTGTGCTATCCGTCCTCGAAAGAGCATGGCGCTGTGTGATCAACCCAGCAGATCGGCGAAACACGACCGCGCCTCTTAGAGTCCGTCTGGAAAATCGGCTCCCCACCCCTGTGGCGTGTCGCGCATGTCAAACGACAACACGCCACCCCGCGCGATCTGATCGTGGCCCAGGAGCGGCCACGCCACCGCCTCGCCGTTGACACTCAACGAGCGAACGTACGGGTTAGAGGGCGCCCCGGGGGAATGAATGACGAGTGGCTCGTTCGCGCTCGGTAGGCCGATCGAGACCTCGTCGAACAAAGGGCTACGAGGTGCAGCGTGAATCGACGTTATACAGGAAAAGAAAAGCAAACAGGCGTACCTCCCGACGACGTACTCGCCCGAGACGGGGTTCACGGGGTAGAACCCCAGCGCGCTGAAAAGATACCACGCGCTCATCTGCCCGCAGTCTTCGTTCTGAGGAAAACAGTCAGCCCTCGAGCGGTTGGAGAGGTGGATAGATCATGTCACCCCGGAGAGTCCGTTAACGGTCGCGTTGTAGTTGGACGCTGCGATCTCGCGGATGCGGGTTTGGGATTTGGACGGCGCACCGGCGAGGGCATAGAGGTAGGGAATGTGGTGGGAGGGCTGTAGGTAGTGTGCGTCAGTCGAGGTCTGTGCATATCATCAACGGTCGCAAACCTCGTTCGTGTGATCGTTGTGGCCTATCGAGGACGTTGAGAGAGAAGCGAGAAAGATGTATCTCTGGTACTCACCACCATCAAAATGCGCGTCGAGAAATGCAACAAAACTCTCGTTTCCGCCTTTAGCTTGGATGAGCCCGGGAACGTCCTGTACCACGTCAAACGTGTATGCCCATTTATCACCCTCGGTCCATCCATTGTCCGGACCTGCCCATGCTCCACTGGCGTTCCTCGCCTCCATGAAACCGGTGTCAGTGTTGAAAATAGTAAATGGGGCATTCATCGCGCGCTCTAGGAAAAATACGTGTTCGCGAGTCTTGTTGAGCAGGCCGGCCAGCACAGAGACGGCGAAATCGTCGACTGTGGGAAGCACGTTATGTTAACCGATACCGGCCTATATCAAAGACGTACACGCATAATCGAGCGTGCGGGAGGCCGACTCAGAGTGGATATCGTCTGCAACCCAGCCCTTTTGTTCGTAGACGGAGGACAAGCCTGCACGCACTTCGTAGTCGACAAACTGAGGATTAGGACGTCATTCAGAAGAAGAATGTCCATAATCGGGAAACATGCCTCTTGGCGATCGCTGTACCTGTAGAATGGTCAGATGGCGAACGAGACCAAGCGTGGTGACCTTACGAAGTTGTAGTGTCGTTGACTGGGGGTACGGTAGCATCCTTGTATACGGCATCCCAGGCAGCGTCGAGGTCAAAACCTGAAAAGCCTTTAAGAACTGCTTCCGCGATGAGCGAATCCGCATGTGTGGCCACCTGGACAAGTTTATTAGTATCAGGGAATGGTTGGGATAAGGCCACCTACCATGATGTTTGTCTCTATGTTGCATTCAGATCGTGTCTCTCAGTTCGAGAAACAGTCTCACCAATGATATTTTTCCACATTGGAAGCCATCCACCCTTTGAAGTGACTCAACAAGCAATCGCATTGATCCATGATCCAAGTACCTCTTTGTAATCTTGTATCATGCTCTGCACCATTCCCGGAATTCTCTCCGGCGCGAAAAGAATAAGCCATGCCCACTCTGCTCGGTACGTGTCCTAGATACAGCTGAGATGGTTACGATGGATTAGAGGATGAGATCAACACACCCAATTCGAATAACCGGAGTAAGAGACGCCCTCATGAATGGAGTCGTCATACCCAGAGTAATATTTTCCATATTCGTCTTGTTCATAGGGATACTACGCGGGTGAGCAGAGATGCTAAGCCATTCCACTGAACCTAACTTACTTGAAGAGTATGGAAGAACCCGGTGTAAAAGACTTCTTTCTGTTCCTCTGTCGCTCCGTTGACTTTGATTCTATCAAGTTTTTCAGCCCATGCAGTACGGGTGTTTCTTGCAGTTTCCTCCAGAGATTGGCCGTCGGGTATCTCTTTCTCTAGGTTTTGTCGCGCTTGGTCAATCGAGATGAACGAAACAGCAATTCTGACGTTGACCTGCGTGAGCGTCGGTTGGAACGTAACATAGGCGGATAACATGGAACCAGCGCCGTTCTTTTGATTCAGGGCCAAAGTCCCGTTTTGTGCGATACCCCATGAAACGAAGGGCTGATCGAACCTGGCACAAAAGTAGCCACTCCAGGCGGTGGCGGGTGTGGAGACAGGCGCAATGATATGGTCTTGTCTCTCTGGGTTGTTTCCACAAATCTCCAAATGGTCGGGGTCGATGAGAATGCTCCCCACTGGGTAGGTGAGATTGTCAGGGTTTGATGAGCCAATCACGGAGGCTCGTGTGGCTTCCACTAGAACGTATGGAGTGTTTGTGCCATTGAACGTGAAACGTAGATGTCCGACACGAGAAGCTATACCCCGACCATGACTCACGAATCAGCGTGGCTCACATCTCCCATTAAACATGACACCTACTTGCACTTTGTTCAGCAAATATCGAGCCACCTTCGATAGCCTCCAACTCGACATTGTAGTAACTCGCCGAGACGACCTCTCGGTCATGGGTGAACACCATACCACGATCCTCGAACCTGGAACGGATCTCTCCTGCACCTGGGCTCACCACAGCCTGTCCGCTCTCACCCATCCAGATAGCCGGTTGATGCGTTCCTTGGAAGCCGTGTATGGACGTATCCGTGTAGTTGTATGGCGTGACGGAAACATAGTTGACCCTCGTCTGCGCCACCCATCGTGTCATTGCAAATGGTGGCGCAGTGGAAGGAATCATCCCTCCCGAGCCGTTGGGCGAGTCCCCGCCGTTTCCTATGAGACTACGAAATCGGGGGAATGTGGCAAGCACAGAATAGGCTGAATACATACGGGTTCACATGATCAACGGCGTCACTAGGAGGCTCGCTGAACGACACTGAGACAGCCCGAGGACTGTGTGTGGATGTTCTGTCGAGCGAGAAGAGGAGGGTGACGAGGCTGGCGAGGACGGACGTCCCGACTAGAATTCCTCTCCGGCTCTTTGCACGGTTTTGAAGAGCTGCACGGTGTTGCTCCTTCTTCAAGCCAGAGTCACTCATAGTAGTAAGTGTTCACACGACACTGTCATCTCATCTTTGCTGCCATGTTATGACGGAAATGGCGCATGAACAACATCACATAACTTCTATCTCTGCCTGCAAACCAATTCTTGCCTTCTTGTTGTCATCGTCATTATCGTGAAAATCGGAGGGCGGACCATCCTGAACTCATTCAAATCAGGGCAGTTGCAGTCGATTAGAGGTATGCTTACCTGGATGAGCTGGAACGCCCCCCACTCTTCTTATTGTTCCATTCACCAATCCTTGATACAGAAGGCCTTGGATATGTTTTTGGCGTCGGTCTCGACATCAAGTGCGAAGTACAGCCACTGCATCCGGACAACTTTGACACTGCGGTGAACGTGGTTGCTTACAACTAATGCAGTACAACCATGCTGCAACCGGGGCCACGACGTTCTCTCCTGGTCCACACGAACCACGTTCCAGCGTTTCCCCGAATTACCTTTGAACCACAATTCCAAAGGTAAAGCACCTCCTTTATGAAGAGGCCGAACTCACATGAGACAGATGGTTCATTTTCTGGTTTTCGTTTTTGCTCTCTTCTTTTTGGGTTCGCTATTGAGTTGGATGGATCGCGCTCGTGGGGACGAGAAAGGTACTTGCGCCTTTTTCTCCAAGTCGAGCGTTATTCAAAATGATTACTAGCTCGAGAACTGCATTTACGGGCAATCTCTTTTGCCGACCAATTCAAGGCAGGAGGCGGACGTGACCAAATCGACGAAGCAATTCGCCTCGACAGGGAGGCACTTCTGCTCCGCCCACAGGGACACCCGCACCGTTCATACTCTTTGCATAATCTTGCGGCCAATCTCAGCACTCGGTACAACAAACTGGGAGCTATAGAGGACCTAAATGAGTCAATTCGCCTCATCGAAGAGACTCTTCTGCTCCGCCCACAGGGACACCCAGATCGTTCATCCTCTTTGCATGGTCTTGCGGGCGGTCTCAGCACTCGGTACAACAAACTGGGAGCCATAGAGGACCTAAATGAGTCAATTCGACTCAACAAAGAGACTCTTATGCTCCGCCCACAGGGACACCCAGATCGTTCATACTCTTTGCGCGGTCTTGCGGCCAATCTCGGGACTCGGTACAACAAACTGGGAGCTATAGAGGACCTAAATGAGTCAATTCGACTCAACAAAGAGACTCTTCTGCTCCGCCCACAGGGACACCCAGATCGTTCATAC